>CAXKVY010005901.1:25000-125775 GCA_964058915.1 Tetropium fuscum
ACTAATTCAAGAAAGATAAAGTACAAAAAAATTACTCACCTGGAAAACAAAATCGCTTAAATAAGAATCAGTCGTAGTTTACGAAATTGTGATAGGTTTAAGTTAATGTTAGATTATTATTTTACATTTCAACATATAAATCAAATTTCTATCAATATGTAACCAATAAAATATTTATTTTTATGGAAAAACAATAGCTATTATTTTTTTTCTCTTTTTGCTAATATGAATGGGCTATATAGAGAAATACTGATAAGAAAATATCTCCCATCTACCCTAGAAAAATATTAATAGTCGCCCGAGCAAATACAGAATATTTACTCACTTTTCCAACTTTCCAACTTTAGAAATCCGTAATTCATTGCGTCTATCCTGGCCAAAGGTGAAGGATAGCATAGACCTTTTCATCTCGGCATCATTTCCTTTAAACCTTTATCTGAGTTACCTGAATTTAATATGGATTAGAGACCAAGCAAATCTCTCACCTAAACTACTAACAAAAGAATCGCGTGGGCGTGAATTTTGGCTTTGATGTGATCAGAGAGTATGAATCAAGGGTCCAACTCAGGTCATAAATTAATTTGATATTAATTCAACTGCAAACTAATTTAACACAATCAACTACATCAGGTCGTGTACAATGAATCGTCATATGTACGCCTAAATACAGATATGAACTTTGATTTACAATTAATTGTCATTAATTTTCCCATTTCCACTTGTGTTTCCATCCAACATATTTTAGTGCACTTTATGCAGATTACTTGAAGTTTTGAACCTAAATATAAAAAAAATCTCGCCATTAAGCAGAAATCGCCACCAAGCAATGTTCTTACACATTGGAAATTAATGCAGTTATCATGGATAAAATAAAATACCTCCTTACTTGAATATATAGGAGTAAACATATTTCTTCATGTATTTGTATAACAGCCAATATAATATAACCTAACTGAAAATAAATATAAGGAAAACAGTACACTAATGGATAAAAACGTAATAATACTTATTTAATAATAAGAAACGAACTGGCTACAAAAAGGATTCTCATAAGACTGGCTATTGAAGGCTATGCATGTGCCCTTGTTATTTCTATCTGCATTCCTATTTATTAAAACATAAACACTTAAACCCTAAATCCGCCATATTAGCAATAATCGTGATGGATAAGTGGCGAAGTGCCTGGGTGACGGATCTTTAATGCAGAGTCTAGCGTAAACAGATTACAATTGGAAATTCAGTAGTCAATGTAGGTTTAGAAAACCCAGACGCCAGAAATAGTTTTTAAATGTATTAAATCAATTGTTATCTCGTAATATTAGCACATTGACACAAGTAGGAATAACAAATATTACTGAAATGAAATAACCCTTACCTCTGATAAACCTGTAGTTTTTAGACCAAGACAGTTTCAGATAATGAGCGTCAATAAATTAAATGTAAATAACTGCACTGTTCTATAGGTACAAAAGAGAATGCGAAAACGATTATGCGTTGACTATAAGGCTTCGAATAAAATTATAGTGCCAATAACTGTGGCTGATATATCGTACGCGGTTGCCAAATAAATTGTA
The DNA here is from genome assembly GCA_964058915.1 of Tetropium fuscum. Lineage (NCBI taxonomy): Eukaryota > Metazoa > Arthropoda > Insecta > Coleoptera > Cerambycidae > Tetropium > Tetropium fuscum. Next base: position 26,575 of record CAXKVY010005901.1, read on the forward strand.
TTAAACTTTAAACCTATTTATTAATGCCTATTTATAAATGAATATTTTACATCTTATAAATAAATAACATTGAATTTATTTAACATAATATACAAATATAATATTTTTGCCGGATTCAATCCTAGAATGATTTATAATAAACAAAAAATGAAGTTTACAGTTATTAAACAGGTATTTATTTATTTGTTTATTAACATGTATTCTTACAAATAAGAGGGATGTAGAAACGTAAAAAATAATACATGTATAATAAGACCTAACACATGAATAGTTTGCATTTAGTCTGCATTGTCTTCATAGTGTGCTATGATTTTACTTACCCACAACTGCAAAATATAAGAAGCTGACCATAAGAATTATTTTATGGCCGGCTTTATTACCTGATAGTAATTTATATGCCACCCTCAGGCAGTATGCTACTCAAGCAGGTCAAGCAGGTTATAAGGCCGTGGCTTTATTGCATGTGTAGTACATTTTAACTTTTTAAGGTTATCTGAATCTTAAATCTACTTGAAATCTCAAAATAAGTCGTTTAAGTTATAGCCTAGAAAATGACGCTTAATACATATTATCAAGTGCCAACAAAAACCTGACTATATGAACATAAATATACTTTTATAACGACGTTTCTTATGTCACTGGGAATCACGTTTCACTGACCTGAGGAAACGCGGTTCGCAGCGGATCGGACAACGCTCTATGTTTAAGTGTTTTCCATTATTCACGCTAGTGTTAGGCGTCTAATATACTACAGATTTTCTGACTGGCCTTATTACCCTACACTACCTTATAACACCAAAAAAACGTTTTTAATCGAAATTCTGGTGACAAAGGTATCTTGCTAAATTTTTATGACAATCCATTTAAGGTATTTTCAGGTGATTTTAAGGTTTCAAAAATGCAAGTAATAGTGGGATAAACAAATAGAATTCATTAGCTTCCATTGCATATATATATATATATATATATATATATATATATATATATATATATATATATATATATATATATATATATATATATATATATATATATATATATATATATATATATATATATATATATATATATATATATATATATATATGAGCTCTTGTGGAAATAGGAAAATAGAAAAGAGCAGTTCACATGGGTAGATACGAATAGAAAACAGCCCCTCTTGATAGATTTGCGATAATAGAGCTTCACTATTTTCCTTCCCCTTGCCACCCCCGTAAGCTTAGAACACCCGGATTACATCTTCTCAGAGCAGAAAGGTCGACATGCGTAGATACGAATAGAAAACAGCCCCTCTTGATAGATTTTCAATGATAGAGCTTCACTATATTTTTTCCTTCTGCCACTCCCGTACTTAGCTCTTTTATAGCCCACTTAGACCTCGACATAATTTTATTCATACCATTTAAAATAGTAGAAACGTAGAGCTTTACTAGTTTTCTCCCTCTTGCCGTCCCCGTAAACTTATAATGCTCGGACCACTTCTATTCAGTGCACAAAGGTCCAACCTTGACAATGACATCAATATTATCTCTATCTGAGAATAATATGTTAATTTTCGAGCAAAATGTTAAAACGATGAAAGAAACAGTATGTAGCTATAGACAGCATATAACCCATATTTCATAAAGTCATATTTGATAAGTTCTTTAATAAAATGTATCACTATGGAGTATATTTTATTATTAACGTTGGCATAATTCACATCAGAGTGTGTGTATCTACCATAAAACACTAAATTTGATACATACTTGTATATGGCAAACCGAAAGCTTAAGAGCTTCCCTAAGTTTCTAGGGAGTTTGTTGTTTACAGGTTTCAGTTTCAAGCCAAAGCAACTGACTGGATGTAATAGCCATGGGCAATTGCCTTTTACCGTTCAGTTCTGTACATGAGAGTTAAAGACGATGAACACAAGTATGGAAGACGGCTTGCAACTTTAAGTAAATATACGTGAATACGTCAGTAGTACATACGCATATTCAGTAGTAATATTATAAATATTTCAAATAATCGGTTATACATCGATAACTTGCTGCCCAATTATAACGATTGTTGGCTTCACAGTCAATATTCTTTAAAAAAAATTAATTTAAATCATTGTGTCAAACCGACACGATGTGTAATTGTACAGGAAGTATGAGATGTATAACCTCTATTATTTTGAACTACGAATTACGCTTGTTAAAATAATTTTTTGAGTAAATTGTAACAGAAGAAACAATTTGATAATTTAAATACATATTAGTACTAGTGCGGAATCGTCAAATTCCCTAGATCTAAGGAAAACTGCACAATCTGGCAACACCGCACCCGACGATGTGGCAACATCGCATCTGGGGGTGCCAGATACAACCCCCCAAGGGCGAAGTCTCAACCCTCTAGGACATTAAATAACCGAGATACGCCCCTGGCCCCATTTGGAATAGTTATGGTATAAGAACATATGAACTACCCCCTGTAGAACTCTTCGAGATGCCTTGTATACAATCTAGAATGGGATAGAATAGTTGCGAACAATCTAGATTGGGATGGAATAATCGAGAAGCTTCTAGAATATTCCAGAACCTTGAAAATATTTTATAAGGGCCAGCAGATCGCTACATTAGTAAATTTAGTTAATTAAGTGTATTTGGATTCTGGACAATAATAGCATCTATTATACGAACCCAGTGGCGTAACAATACAATAAAAATTAGAGTTATTACATATTACCTATGTCCGTTTTATTTCCGATAGAAAGTAGAAATTTAAAATTGATTGGAAATGAACATGACTTCTAATTTTTTATTGATACAGCTATTCCATGTATAATCGTGTATTATCGAAATTATATAAGTTAACGTAATTCTGATTGGTTAAATATTATACGAAAAAAAATATCTTTGATTTGATCTCTTTATTTATGATAATTTTCATATTCTTTAATCTGAAATTCTATGAAATTTTCGTGAATCTTTTAAATATTTCAAAAACATGTGAGTTAAAAGTAGAAGTAGTAGTTTTCGGAAATACAGTAGGAACATTAAATGTCCTCTACAGCATCTTTGGTCTTTGCTCCCGTCATTAATTTTCTTCCTGAAAAAGTAGCCGCAGCGGATTGAACGGTCGATTATCATAAGAACCTCGCAATCATGCTAATCGTTCATCCATAATGCATAAGGCGGTACACATTATTTTATAAGGAGCTGCCTTTCTTTTAGCAGATCAAATTTATAAAGCTTTTTATATCAGTTTCATCTTCTCACTTGATATATTTTTTATTGCCTTCGGCACATCAGGCCAATCCGTTGACGCGAGAGATGCTCTTTGCGATATTAAAGCGCAGTAAGTCAAAACCAATTTACTGCTTCGTTATAATCTGATGCGACGAAGACTGCTTTTTAGAACGCGGGGAAACGGAAATCGTAAATTATTTTTAATTTCGGCCCGCTTGGGTTTTATTGGGGAAATGGTTTTTAGATGAGGAAGTAAAAATAATATAGGCTGTTAGAAAAAAGGTATTTAAAAAAAAGCATTTTATGAATGTTTACGTTTAGCAAGACGGATTTAGATACAAAAGCAGATTAAGGGGGTGATAGATGAATATTATGCTATAAGCTTTATTAATTATTGCGGAACATTATTATATATTATGTCACTAGGAGTATAAGACCTTAGACCTGGCAAAGTTTCAAGTATCAGACAAATCGGTTAATAAATAGGAAAGTCCACATTTTGGGTCCGCCATTTTGATATTTTTAAAAAAAAAATATTAAATTATATTGTCACCAGAACACTATGCACCTACCATATTTTAAATCTCTATTAGGTATACGCTTGAAGAAAAAGTGTTTTTTGCAGTTCACAGATCAATTCCATTCTATGATTAAGAGCAATCTTTCACGATGTAATAAAACACTTGTGAGTTTTAACGCCTATAATCATCCGGATTTTTTCTTCTCTCTTTTCTTTATTTCGCGCTGTTATACCCCAATAACTCAGAGATCTGTCCGTGAAAAGGAAAAGTAAAGAGTTATTTGTGGTATTGTGAGGCCCCGCGGGATAATAAATTGCTTTAATGCAACGCTGAACAAGCCAATGATTAGTATATTGTTCTTTGCTTGTAACACCACTCCAGATATGTCAAATCGTAAGGCATGGGACGTACAAATAAATTTTAACGTCTCAGAAGGCTTTGTAGAAGCGTAGCCTGTTTTATAAGGGCTGATTTACAACTTTTCAATAAGCCGCTCTGAAATACGGGAGGTCTTGGTTTGGGTTTAACTTTCGTTATCAATTTGAGGGCTTTGTTCGATACTTAAAGGAAATAAGTCATAGTTTTGATACCATTTATTAATAATGATAATAATAATAATATTATGTTTATTCCATAAACCTGGATACCATTTATACAATATATATATATATATATATATATATATATATATATATATATATATATATATATATATATATATATATATATATATATACATATATTGAGCTACACGAATATCCAGAGCCCATATAGAGGTAAAACACAATAAACACGTTAGATTATAAAGTAATACGTGTACGGAGATTCAATCTATAAAGTCCCAACTCTAGTATCAGTCGCGAGCGCAAGCATCTCTACACATCGCACAGACCATGTACGAGAAATCATCTGATTGGCCAGTACGTAAATTAAAAATATTAAAGTCATTTATCAGCGCAAAATTTTAAATCCAACTTAATCGGAATAGACAAATCCTAACAAACATTATGGTATATCACAATAACATAAACTCGGTATATTTGGACGGACAATTGTAAAAGCGTCAAGCCAGAATAGGGGTTCGGGATTATAATACTGAAGCAAAACGTTTGAGGTACAGATGGGTACAAGTCACTGTATTGTGAACATTGAAACGGATTTGTGGAAAGTGAACCTGATGTGTGAATCCTATGTAGAATTAAACTGTTTAAACCAAAATTCAACAGCATTTAAGGTAAACTAAATAAATTAAATAATTAGCTGCAATATGATTGGTCACATTATATGAGAGTAACATAACATAACACTCGTTGTCAAGGAACTTCGATTGTTTAAAAATGGAAAAACTTCCGGAGAAACGAGTAACAAACTCGAGAGTGGTGATAGCGTCCTTTAAAAAGCGGCAGCTAAGCTTATGTGTCTAGAAATTTTGTAAAATATAATAGTTAAAATCAACGTTAAATAAGAAATTGTGTGCTATAATAGTGAGATATGAACGGGTAAATAATTAGAGAGAGAATTATCCAAGTTTTAGTGTGATTTGACTTGAAAACACGATATTTCAAGTACGGCGTTCCCAGGGAGGATATAAGAGGTATAGATCAGTGTTTTAAGGTAGCAGAAGAACATTCAACATAAACAAAAGTAAGCAGATCATAAAAGTTTTTCCAAATTTACATCAATGAAAACCAGTACCTACCTAAATAAACACGCTACGTGTCAGGAGTAGCAAATATCCAGAGTGTGATTATACACCACTAGATGGCGGTAGGTGAGCTTGCTGAGTAAGCAGTTTTTCTGGATAAAAGTACGAGACCATTCCGAGAGAGGGAGGCAGTTGTTGGTGTAGGTAACAGAGCATCGATAATAAACAAGTTAAAGTGCGGTTAAAATTGGTTTGCGTCGTGCTTCGATTACTGCAAGGATTATTTAAACGTATTAAGGTAATAACATTTCAAAACAATTTTAGTTATAAGAATGCATTGTTTGAGAGGCCCACTGCCCATGTAATTAATTTTAAGTTGCGTAGTTTGGCGTAGGATCTATATTAAGTTTTCTTTCTAAGATTTCACTAATCATAGTGAATTGTAATTTGTATTTATGCATTCAAGCATACTGCTACTTTGCAGGATAATGTGAAAAACCACATACTTCTCTCTTGTGGTTGAATTTCAGTCTTATAGACATATATTTACTTTGTTTTGTGAATAAAATAATCAAATTTTCATAGTTTCTGCGTTATCATTATTCTCATATAAATGTATGAAAATAACCTTCTATAATTAAACAAAGTTTTAAAATTTCAATTCTCAGTAAGACTTGCTTCAATTCATTTACCAGCAAATAGTTTCGACTTTCCAAATGACCTAGTTGAACATACTATATAACCTACTGGACTATAGAGGACTCATGCTCAGCAGTGAACTTTAATATTTAATAAAAATAAATGTTCAAAGAACTGGAGCCTAGGGAAATTTAGCAGTAGTATCAAGATCGTGACAGTACAGCAGACTTGTCAGGTGTTTATACTCTGTGTTTTCACTGCATAACTTATATATAAAAATCTTATCCATATATAATATTTATACTTTTTAAATATTCTAAATTATCTCCAACGTGAGACATTATTTAAAAAAATATTTATAAATAAAATATTCATATTATTCATTATACCAAACATAATAATTATCTCCACAACGTGGGGCATATTTTAATATACATACAATTATATAACAATATATATATATTACTTATTTATGCTCTAGATTTTCGTTTATATATATATATATATATATATATATATATATATATATATATATATATATATATATATATATATATATATATATATATATATATATATATATATATATATATATATATATATATATATATATATATATATATATATATATATATATATATATATATATATATATATATATATACAGGGTGAGTCAGTTTTTTGTAGACAAACTTTAACAGGGGATAGAACGCACGTTTTTAAAAAGAAAAGTGCCTATAAATATATGGCCGATCTAGCTTCCTAAGGAAGATACAAGGTGTTAAAGTTTCATTTTTTTTTACATTAATGTGTAATATTTTCTGAACGGAATGATATATTCACTAAATATTTTACACATATCTTAACCTGCATAGGATCAACATGTTGTATTGTTCCTGTCGAAAATACTATAGTGGATGTTACTTTTTTCGGGTACTTCGGATATTCTGCATAATGACACTTTTTTTTCGTACGCCACTGACATTATCTGATACATATTTCTAAAATAACGGCCCCTTAGTAACAATTTTGATCTCTTGTAATTTTGCTCTAACTACGACAGTTTTAGAGATATTGGCCGTTGTTTCTCTGACAGGGTAATGTCGTTATTATATTTTTTTTCTCGAATTTTCTTTATGACTTATAAACGAACGCTTAGATTTTTTCATGTTTGGGGGATAATGGCTATTAATTAAGGCGCATAAAACAAGCGGTAAGAATGTTCAAAAACTTGCACAGTGGCGGGGTGGAAGGGGTGCTCCACCCCTTTCGTAAACAGAACATCTACACCAAAGACTATTTTAAAAAAAACTGTTATTTTCATTATCTACATACAGTTTAACAAAAATAATGTCCCTTCTTCTGTTTCGAAATTCCTGTGCGGTTCCTAGTTATTTTGATTTTTAGTGTTTGATGTGGTACTAAATTAAATAATTTATTTATTAGCAATAATAATTATCGGCTAAATATTTAATTCTTTCAACGAAACCTACCTAAATATGGTGTGTTAAGGATTCTAAAAAGCCGAAATCTCTTATTCTTTATCTTTTTCCAATGTAGTCAAAATAAATATTTGTTATATCAAGCCTTACTCAAATACAATACTTTTATATGTTGAAATCTGTTAAATTACAAATGTACTTACAATACAATACATTATTGTGCAGTTGCCAAAAGTCTTAAAAATTTCCTTTAAGTTTTATTAAACTTGTGCATGTACCAATTTCTGTTTCAATTTTTGTTGTTGTTTGCTAAATAATTTCCATTTAAAACTAGCGTATTTGTAACTGTACGTAATAATTGCAACAAAATATTATACTCCTTGGAAAACAAGTAAGCATTATGTCATATTATGTCATATAAAGAAAATTCGAGAAAAAAAATTATAATAATGACATTACACTGTCAGAGAAACAACGGCCAATATCTCTAAAACTGTCATAGTTAGAGCAAAATTACAAGAGATCAAAATTGTTACTAAGGGGCCGTTATTTTAGAAATATGTATCAGATAATGTCAGTGGCGTACGAAAAAAAAGTTCTATTATGCAGAATAGTCGAAGTACCCGAAAAAAGTAACATCCACTATAGTATTTTCGACAGGAACAATACAACATGTTGATCCTATGCAGGTTAAGATATGTGTAAAAGATTTAGTGAATATATCATTCCGTTCAGAGAATATTACACATTAATGTAAAAAAAAATTAAATTTTAACACCCTGTATCTTCCTTAGGAAGCTAGATCGGCCATATCTTTATAGACACTTTTCTTTTAAAAAACGTGCGTTCTATCCCCTGTTAAAGTTTGTCTACAAAAAACTGACTCACCCTGTATATATATATATATATATATATATATATATATATATATATATATATATATATATATATATATATATATATATATATATATATATATATATATTTATATATATATATATATATATATATATATATATATATATATATATATATATATATATATATATATATATATATATATATATATATATATATATATATATATATATATATATATATTTATATATACATATTATATATATATATATATATATATATATATATATATATATATATATATATATATATATATATATATATATATATATATATATATATATATATATATATATATATATATATATATATATATATATATATATATATATATATATATATATATATATATATATATATATATATATATATATATATATATATATATATATATATATATATATATATATATATATATATATATATATATATATATATATATATATAAACGAAAATCTAGAGCATAAATAAGTAGTTAAATACAGTAAATATATCAAATTATAAATTAGTATTAAACTGGCTATCAATATGTCTATCTAGCATGATTGCAATAGACAAGTCCCAACAAAATTTATATAATATCAAGCATACATAAACTACGTCTATATTAAAAGATTCATGCGAAAGCATAATGGCAGAAACGGGGTTCGAGAGTCTGTATTCGCGAAGAAGACTATAATATAGATATGACGCCCATTTTAAATATTGAAGTTAGTCAACTAAAGATGAATGTGATGATTGTATAAACCTTAGAATTCAAAATTAAATCATATATATTTCAAATTATAGAAGTTAAAGTTAAATTAAATGAATAAAATGGTAGCCATCAATCTGATTGGACAGATTATATAATAATAACAAAGAATGCGGTGAGTAATCAGGAAGTGCAGCTGTCAGATAACAATGCAGAGAGTTCAGCCATAGCGTTCAAAGAGTGAACAGCTCCGCTAATAATTTTTATATAATATTGTAAAATTTAATAGGTAATTTTAAAGTAAATTAATTAAAATAGTGAGGCAAGAGTGGAATACCAGAGGAAAAAGTTTTGAAGCACAAATAACTGCGTGTTGAGTGTTTTCGTCAAAACTACGACGTGAGAAGTGGAGACCAGGTAGCGTTTGTAGATGACTTTGGTAAGCAGAGAAAGAAGAGGAAGATAAAATAATAGACGTGTAGCAGAAGGTAGCAACGTTCCAGAGAGTCCATGCAACAGCGATTGAAGTGGGCTTAGGCTTTTATTAGGCTTTTATTAGCCTAAGTAATTTCATATTAAAATAAAAAAAAATTAAAAGTAGCTCGGTGGATCAGCAAGTCTTCCAGTAAGGTGGGTCTCTCCAGCAAATCTACGAATAGGATTGATAGATTTCAACTCGGTTAAGGCAAGTCCAAGGGCAGTTTGAGGTAGAGATACGGATGAAGTTACTATGTTACCAGGTTACAAGGTGGAGTGACCTACACTCGACGTGTGAAGCTTGATTCGATGGAGGCAGCTTCGAAAGGTTGTCCAATGATGTGTCCTTCAATCAACGTCAGACAGGGTCTATTTCAAGTTGTTGAATCCGATACATCGTCGAATGTGTGAGGGTTAACAAACCACAATAATACACGATAGTGATTTTTTTAGTAAATCTCATGGAAATAACAACGTATTTATTCTTATAAGAAAACACTATTTACACTTGAACTAATAAATAACGTCAGCTGCAATGATGCATGAACAAAAGGGAAAAAGGAGGTCGACACGACCAACATGAGGAAGACGATCGTCTAGCCTTGAAAACAGGCCAGGTGCCATTGAAATGTATACAGCCTGAATGCGCTAACCAAAAGCTATAGGAACTGAAGAATAGAGACATAGTGACTAACTATATGCGCTTTCACCAATCAGTAATATTCTGTGAAAAAGAAGAAATTACTATAATACAAATGTGCCGCCACAAAACTCGTAACATACATACCTTGAAATCTAATAATGAATGTTAAAGGAATGTAAGCTGTCGATTTCCCTAATAGATTTCTTCAGAATTATGTACCTACAACAAACTTCTGATATCTAAATGGTCAAAAGAGAACGAAAAAAACTAAACAAAAACAGATAACACACGTAAAATACAGCCTATATACGCCCTGGATATTTAAGAAGAATTTCTAAAGCACATTCTAGGAATATGTGATCTGATCTGATCTGATCTGATGACATGTAGCTGATTTAAAAATTCACAATTTTCCATTTGACCAATGACGATTTTAAATAATTTTAATAAAATACATAATTTTTTAATAAAATACATGTATTTACAAAATTTTCTTTGTATTCTCTCAATTTCCTGAATATGAACATTATAATAAGGACTACAGACAACACTACAATATTATAAACCGCTTCTTACAAATGCAAAATATAGAGTCCTAAGACATTTTTTGTAAAATTTCTGTTCTTTCTTATAATAAAACCAAGCATTTTCGACTTTGGTTAAAGGCAACGCCGGATCAAATATCACTCCTCATAAACATATTTTTGTGTATATGCATTATATACCTATATACCATTAGTTATATAAAACTATTGCACTTTTAGTTTATCATCGGATCTATAATATTATGGAAAAATTACGACTTTTTGAGGACATCCATTTCTTTAGATATTCTTTAAAAATATATTTATTATTTAGTTTTTTCAGAAACACTGGAATATTATGATATAAAGTTGCTTCGACTAAAGACTTAGTTGGCAACACACAAAATTGTACAGAAAGGAAAAGTATTTTCATGCTAAATCTGAAGAACCGCAAGGGTCCCATTTGAAGCCTTTCTTATTCCCACCATTTATTAATGACATGACCCAGAGTATTGATTATAATACAGCATATTTAGCTGAAAATCTAAGAATGTATCATGATTTGCAAAGATTTATGTAGATATTCAATATCATTCTCGATATTCATTGCAAACCGTAGACACACTGTAATCTAATTTAAACTCGGCTCGATTCCGGGCAACAAAGATGTTTTCTTCCTGTATTATGTTAAATGATACGGTAATAATTAAATCAGTGTACGGTAATAATAATTAAATTTGTTTCCAGCAATTTCACATCGTTATGTACTGAAATGTGGCCCGTTTGGTGTAATTTTAGCTGTGCGGAAAGAGCGTTTTTTCGCAGGATCTAATTAGCTACAAAATACAATTTAAACCGGAATCAATAAAACGTAAACGTGATTGTCATGTGGCCGTTTTTGGATCCGGGCGCCGTAATTGGAAATGTTGGTCATTCGGCTTTTAATTATACAAACAATTTCGTTTCAAATGGCAATTAAAAAAATAAGTTGAAAGAGTCGTTACCAGAGGATACATTTTAATGCTAATTTGATTTGATTTTAGTTGCTTAGTAAAAGTCCAGACAAATTATACCAACAGGGTCCTGACACGGAAAAAAATGTAAGTAGCGATTTTACTTCGCCAATCGTTGGGGAGGGGCAGAGCAGTCTACATTTCAGTTTTCGGGGGGGGGGGGGTCTACATTCAGTTTTCGCCCTCTCTTACCTCAGTCGCCGTCTTGAATTTAGGGTATATTTTTAATTAATGATTAACTCGATTATTTTCATTTCACACGAAAAATGATAATTTGCAATTGTTTTCAATTAAATTTCCTACAAATTTGATCCTTGTCATTTTCCCCTAAGATCGATATTTTAATCGATATGAAAGACGGGGTGAAATATAATTATTATTGCACCTAGTTTATTATTGCTTATAACATATAAACGATTAAAAACAAATTAGTTGGCAAATAAATTTGCTTTATCTTTGATGTACTTCAAAATTAAATAATAACTACTTTATTAAATACTAAAAATATTGTTTAAATAATATGGTGAATACAAATTATATCAATGTGTGGTAATAATTAATTTTTTCCAGCAGTCCCACGTAATTTTTTATGAAAGAATTGCCGCCTGCTCTCATTTTAGCAGTATAGAAACGCGCTTTTTCAACGGATCTGATTAGCTACAAAATAGAATTTAACCCCGAATACGTGATTGTCGATCTGGATGCTTTCACATCCGGGACTGTAATTGGTGGTATCGGCGCGCAGTAGGCCGGCGCGCGGCGGCCGTTCGACTTTTAATCATATAGACAGTGATTTTATCTATTATTTTAACTGCAGTTTATAAATTCATCAGTTCTAATTGTTATAGAAATACAGATTTAAAAAAATTCTATTTCTGTATGAATTCTACGAATGATGGAATGAATGTTTTAACTCGACCTCAATCGACTATTTTAGAATTTAATGGGATCAACAAGCACGTCATATATTGTATTTCAACTATTTTTTGATATATTTTTCGTATTGGAAAATTGCTCTTAGACTTCTTAGTTTGCAATTGACTATGTTCTATGTTCTATCCCATTTAAAATAAAAATGGATTTGTTTATTTGTCATATATAAACAGCGTTGCTTGTATAGCTAATATGTCAAAATCAGGTAATAGACGGGACATCCACTGGAGTTCCGGGTGCAAAATATGCTGACCGCCTTCTGATATGTGTTGTGCTGATCCTGGACGTGGATATAAATGATGCTGCCAGTGAATATTGTGTACAATAGGCCTGGAAACGAAGACTTGAATTCATAAATAAACAGTTCTCAACGGATTATTGTTTTAAGTTGTAAGGTTAACCCTTGGAATAATATACCAAAATAATTTGTGCGTCCCCCTGTGAAGCCCGTTTATTCAGAAATATTAAAAGTCTACTCGGAAATTACCACACATCAATAGTATTCAGCAACAATAATGAATAATCAGATACAATGTACAATAACTAGAAACGAACACTTGGCTAATCATAATTTCAGAACCATTATAAATAACTGTAAACTGTACTATAAACAATAACTATAAAATGCTGTCACCGAACTCATATTAAAGAACACCATCCTAAAATTATATCCTATTTGCAGTTCATTCATAGGAATCACAAAAGTACAAGCAAGCTCGAAAGGCATTTCTGAAGCCAATAACAATCCACATCCTGTCGGTATTCCATATGACTGTTGCAACGATTTACACGATTTACACAAATTACCAAATTTACAACCACTCAAATTGAACAACATCAACGTAGAAGAATTAGAAGTAGCGAAACACAAACTTGACTAATATTTCCGTGATCTGGACGATATGATAAACCAACCGTTTATTGAAAAACATTCCTCTTGGTTTTTATTATTTGCCTAGTTATCATCTACATAACCTGTAGGCGAAAGATACGACTTACCATCGACATCAGACGTTCAGGTGATCAATCCTCTTCAGGATCTAGCAGACGCTTCAGGACATTTACTGCTCTACTCCCCAGGAGAAGACCATCAATCCACGTCGAAGATGACACCGATGTAGAATTAAATTAAAACGACTATTGTTAAAATTAAAAAGACTATATTTTCCGTTAACTATACTCCAGTAACATTGTGTTATTTTATATTTATATTTTATGTTACTGTTTCAAAAGTTGCTGTTTATCACCTACTTTTTCTATATCAAGGGAGTTGTTATATTAAATTTCATACCTGCTATACGAGCAGGTATGAAATAAGCCCACTCTTATTTACATTATATATCAATGATTTGACAGAGAAAATAACTTGCAAAAACTTTTTATTTGCAGACGACTAAAAAATTTATGCCCTTATTTATTAACAGAAAAATTGTATGCACCTTGACTCTCAATGACCACTAATTGAGGAATGGTGCGCTGAGAACAGATTGTTTATGAATATATCTAATTGTAAAGGATGCTCATATACACGTAATACGTAATACGTAATAAATTAAGAACCTTGGCATAGTCTTTGATACTGAATGGATTTACAGGTAACAACTACTCAGAAAACTAATATTCCTACCTGTATTGAATTACACCTGCAAATCCGATAATGTCTGATGAGTAGTAGCAACTGATCGCTAGAGGGGTCTGATTATCCCTCGCTTGCACAATAGTCTTTGATGATAAACTGTCTTTCAAGTTTCAAGGAACATATTGAGAATGTAACTTCCTCTGCTTTAACCTTACTAGGATTCATTTTAACGAACTGCAAAACTTCTTCTGACCTCAATGCGTTACAAACTCTATATGTTGCTCTAGTGCGCTCTAAGCTTGAATATGGTGCGTTGGTATGGTATCCTCATTATTCCATATAAAAAAGGTTCTAGAGAATATTTAGACGCTTTTTAAAATATATGGCTTTTAAAATTGATGGTGTATATCAAATAAGGGGTACCGATCGGAATGGCTTACCGCTGGGATTCAACATTGCATGTCTTGAGAATCGTGGAATCAATGCCACCCTATTGTTTTTATATAAACTCATAAACAACATTATCGATGCACCAGGTGTACTGTCGCAACTAAATTTCTGTATCCCTAGAATCAATTCTCGACATTACCCGACTTTTTACTGTAGTACAAGTGGAACCAGTATTCGTCCTGCCTACCGATTCCTATAATGACTTTATAATAATATTATCAATTATAATAATATTAGTAACGTATGTGATATTAACAACTGTAGTATAACAGAGCTATTAGAAAGGTCCAATGAATTTTTGTCCCATAACGAACACTTATTTTGATGATTCACTGATTCCTTTATTTTAATTCATTAATTCTAATATTAATACTAATTCATTTATTTATTTATTAATTCATTTATTGATACCAATAAAAACTAATAATTTTGTATAGCTTGGTTTCATTATTCATTGTCTTGAAGCTAATTATTCTTTATTGAAGTGAAAACTTCTTTAGGGGCGTTCAGCACTTTTATTTTTGTGGGTGTTGAATGAGGCTGGGCCGTCACTCGTCAGGCTCGGCTATGTAACGCTCCTTAGGGTAAAGTCAGAGAGGATCAGTCGGCAGAGCGAGACAGTAGCAGAGACAACCTTGAGACGCGCAAGTCCATGCAAATTTTGTATTCCCAATATAAAACTGGCCGACTGTATTGAAACGTATATACAGAGGGCGCGCGTGCTGCTTTGGCATTTTTAAAAAAGCGCGCGCAGAATCCCACTTCCAATAATTATTTTATTTTGTATCGAACAAATGAAACACAATAATGAAAATAAATCATTTATTGATGAAAAACAAACAAAAAAGACTTACAGCGGTCATTCTGCCCTAAAAAAAATCAATAATAACTATTATGTTATGATAACTAACTTATGTTACCAAGTTATTATAAAATTGTTGATGTTATGATATTAATAATTATCACTAAAGATTTAACTTAAAGGAAACATAATTTTAAATGATATGATAAATAATATAAACATTACAACCTGCCGTGTTTACAAAAAGATTTTTTTAATTCGTTACAATTAATTATGTGACAATATATTATTAGGCAAGTAAAATAAAACTAAAGCTTGGTTCTCATACGCGTTTATTCGCAAAAAAATTGCGAATGACTTTAAAATCGCAAAATCCTTAATTTTTGATTGGTCAGCAGATGTCAAATTGACAGAATAATCGCAATTTCCTGTGAATAAAGGCCTTTGAGAACCGGACCTAATCCAGTAAAATAAAGAAAAATGAGGATTTTTTTAATTGGCAAGGTAACCTAACCCAACCTTATCGAGTGTGATATTGGGTTAGAAGATGGGCGATAAACAAGAATAAAAACTATTGCGAGGACAGGGGAAAAACAGGGAGGCATGGGAAATAGGAACTCTTAGAGCTAGTGTTATAGCCTTTAACTGCAGGTGTGTTAACCTAACGTATCATTCATTAACATTTACTACTTGATAATAAATAGTCAATATTAAATAGCGATTATTTTGCTTTCCTCGCAATAGCACTACACACAGAAAAGTCCCAAAAGTAACGGACTTATGATGTCATTTTTTAAATTATTTCATTCTAGAATAAGTTACTACTTTAAAAGGGGCAAAAAACTCACATTTTTTCAGGTATAGAAAAACATAAAACATGTTTAAAATCACAAACACATAGAACTATTTACATTGTACATAAAATTATGTAGGTATATACATTAGGTATGGAACTACCGGTGCTGAACGGTTTTAAGCTTACGTTTAGATGCCCTAGCATCTTTGCGATCCTGTAGATTCTTTTGATTTTTCCTCTTACACCACCATGGAATTCCTATCTTCCATACAGCTCGGACTATTGCGTTAATGACAGATTGTCGATGTTCATCACACAGAAGCCACGAAAAATCAACACTGTCCACGATGGCTTGAGTAATCAATACAGATATATTCTGTTTATTGCAGAAATTGTCCAAGATGTCTTCTAAAATTGTTACTGCTTGACCCACAGCTACCACCAGAGACTCGGATGGATATTGTAATTGTTCTGTGGCTGACCATTCTTTGAAAGTTATGAATAAGTTATGTGGTGCATCCGAATTTGTAATCAATTGGCTACGGCATACGACACAATCTAACTGTTCAAAAATATTTTTTACCATAAACCCACTGACATACGCAACAGACAGTGTTGCTGTAGCTCCCTCTGCAACAGCTTTTACGATGGAATCAGATACACTTTCGTGCAATGCCTGTCTGGTCTTCGTTCTTGACGGCGTTGATGATGCAATTGTTGGCACAGTCAACTGTTCTGTAGAATTCTGGAGAATGCAACTGTAGAACTCTGCCGTTGTTGCAAACCAGAACAGCTTGGAATTGCGTCTTCACTTACAATTGCTTCTCCTGCATCTCCTGTAATATAAAAAACGAAAGTAGTGCCTAATGTCTACTAAATGTTGGGATAAATTTAGGTCAAGTCAATTCACCTAGATAGATTTTGTTAGTAAAAAATTGCAGACATACCAAAACCAAAATTAGTGCTGTGTAAAAGCTCTGTTTCAGTTACCCTTTCTTGGGAGACATCCAACTGTAATTGACATGGAAACAATGACGGTACAGCGTTGCGGTTCAACTTTTTCGTTACAAAATTCGCGTAACTATCTTGCGTAAAATGTCGACTGCAAATCCAATAGTTCTTAAGGGATACGCCAGGCTCGTGTTTCATTCCCATCATGTCTTGCCAAAGATTAGACCTAAAGGAGTGTGAATTTTTATTTACATAAATAAATATACAATGAAATTTTGTAGGAAAAACTTACTTTTGGTCAGGTCAATTCTATTATTTTCTTGAACAAAAGAACAAATTTGCTGATGAGCTTGCGCGTCTCAAGGTTGTCTCTGACAGTAGAGAGAATTTGTGGGTATTGAATGAGGCTGAGCTGTCACGTTCGTCTATGTAACCCTCAGTCCACTCGTTGACTAAACGAGAGAGATAAACTTGAATCTAAAGTCTAAAACAATATTTTATGAGGTTCCGTCCGGTCGGGATACCGCCCAATTTCAGCTCTGTATCGAATTGCATTGAATTGGATTGAATGGAATCGACTGCCGTCACAGTACTTGCGAATTATGAGTAGGTATTTTGGGGCGACATACAGTGGAGCGACATCTAGCGCCGGTTCCCTGAAGCATCTGTGTCACGGGCGTACGGTCAACGTGTATTAAAGGGTTAAAATTTGACTTTGCTTTAGAACACTGAGAATAAATCATTATTTTTAATGGAACATAATTTAATATTATACATGTGTTACATAATATGTAAATGTGACAGAATTTGCTTTGTATGTATAAGTTGTTATTCAGCAACATAAGAAATAGTGTGTGTTTAAGATCACAATATTGACGCTTACTGCGTCTTA
The DNA here is from genome assembly GCA_964058915.1 of Tetropium fuscum. Classification (NCBI taxonomy): domain Eukaryota; kingdom Metazoa; phylum Arthropoda; class Insecta; order Coleoptera; family Cerambycidae; genus Tetropium; species Tetropium fuscum. The sequence continues at coordinate 44,709 of CAXKVY010005901.1, forward strand.
CCAATGGCGATAATATTTCGTACTCAGGTACTGTTTGTAACATCGAAATATGAGACATAAAGTATTTCCAAAGGATACACACAATTGCCGCAATGGGAGATCGGGGCAACATAACTGTTCTAATAGCAAGTTATGTTTTGAAAGAATACTAATAACTAATCAATTTTAACACGAAACCCATCAAAATAATACACTAAATTAAATAATAACTGTATTACTTATATTTCAAGAATTATTGTTGACTCCACTTTAACCAAAAACGTTCGATGATATTAGGCAATTTAGGCATCCAAACGAATGCCAATGATGCTGATGTGACACGGCCGAGGAACGTGTAAAATGGATCCGCAATATTTGAATGGGAAACATTCTTATTCTGGATCACATTTCTTTTTCTGGATCATCATTTTTTTTTCTCTTGGGCAATTAACAAAATATTATTATTACTACTATAATTATTATTATTGTAAACCTTATATTAAATTGAATACACAAACTTAAAAAGTAAAAAAAATTCAGAAATAAATGTCTTTATCTCACAAAACCACATAAAACATTGAATTAGCACTTCAACTTACTGTACAAGAAAGTACAAGAAACGTAAATACTGTTGAGTTATTTTCGGTAAGTTATTTTCTACACTTCTTCTACTACTATTTTAGATATATCTCACAGTTAGAATCGAATTGATAATGAATTGTCCACCTTCCCGTTCTGATGGCCTTATGGCTGCTAAATATTTACGGTAATTCCAGCCCTACGTGCTGGGCGGTAACTGGGATCCTTTATCTAGATAAAAATGTGGTCAGTTTTCTGCTCCGATAATTTCGCGTAATGGAACAAAATACGTAAACCGTGTTGGGGTCTTGTCACTGGTGTTGATTTAAATAATCCAAACTGCGTTCCTCCTGCGAAAATTCTGTGAAAATGTACCTACGTTATTGTTGCAATTAATTTTCCACGTTAGTGATTCGGGAAATTGGCCTCGTGGTGTGGCAAATAAAACGGCATTACAGTCGCAATTTAATGCGCAGCTAAAAACGAAACTGTCTCCGGGAAAGCAAACTTCTCAAAATTTAAATGGTCCAGCCATATGTCCACCGGATTTCACACCCCGATTAAATAAATACTTTTTTTAAAATACGATTACTTTTATTAAATATTTCAGTCACTTTCAGACACTGATCACATTTGTGGGGAGGGTCACGTGAAACGCGCGACCTACCCCTTATGACGCAGTACCCCTTATGAGCCTACGTAGATATTAGGGGTAAGGATCGATGATACCGTTCGCGCCCCCCTCCTATCGAGGTCACATCTTTAGCCAGAATATTGGTGCGACAAGTTAAATGTAAACCTTACCAGAACCTTACAAAAGCCGAAAAGGACAGAGATGTGGGCTTAATACAAGCCTGGTGGTTCCCCGGCTCTGTATAACATTACACATGACATATTACTCATTACTCTCTGTGTACACATTACACAGCTTTTTGTATAACATTAGAATTTGGAAAACTTAGAAGTGTTGTAACTCGTTTATGTCAAAGATATTTATTAACAGGTTGGCCAGATTATGGCCAGATATGGAATAAGTTAGAATGTATAGAGTAAGAGAACAAACAAAAGTTGATCGATATTTGCAATGTGAGTCCGTTGCGAGCAAACCGTCCGTCGATCCAACCCAAATAAATGATATGATGTAAATACATCATGCGATTCAGGATCAGGTTCATCACAAACTGTTAGGAACTTACATGTAATATGATCATATTATCATGTGATATGATCATCAACAAACCAAATATAAAACCTTATTACTACCCTACGCAAATCTACGTAACTTATTTCTAATACATGGGACCAAATCCTCTGTCACAATGTATCTTAAAAACTAGCAAGTTTGAAATGGTTGTTACCTTTGAAATGTATGTTAATCCCTTTTTTATTACGATGCACAAAACTTATCACTATTCTCGACGACACTGGTTTGATCATGAACTAACAGATGCTGCTGGGCTCTGGTGGTGTCATCTAGCGGATGTCGCCGTACTAACTCTGGAACTCGATTATCGGAACTTTAATGATGGTATATCTTCACCCTCAAAATTTTCTATTTCGACTTCTGCACTTATTTAATCTAATTCCTTCTATCCATTGTGTTGTCGTTCTTCCTTTTCTTCTCCTATTGTATGGTGTATAGTTCAAAGCTTTCTTCGCTTAGCGCGTCTACTCATATTACATGATCTTCTTAAGAAGTCCATTTCTACCGTTTCCATCAACTTTTTCTCTTTCTCGGAAAATTGCCAGCATTTATAGAATAAATACTTATGTTTATTCGAGATTTTAAATACGGTGAAAAAATTGTTGGCCCATTTTAAATTTTGAGAAATTTATAAGAATTAAGGGTATTCCTGACGTAATAATAGTTTACGCTTTTTGCATATAACACCAACAAAAGGTACCTGGTATGCAACCAAACAACCGACATATTGCAGCAACTTTCCATATATTGATTATGACAATATTAAATATTCCAGGTCTGCGTATTTTTCTTTCTAAAAAAATAACAATGGCTGTTATGCTATGTTATGTTAAATGCCCTTATCTCATTTCGTGATGTTTATATTGCGCATGCAGAAAATAGTTCGATATAAAAATATCGACTGGCTATCAGTCAAAATGATGGCCAGGATGTAAATCGTATTCTGACAGATGTCGATATCATATTTACCTCCATTGAATAGAAATCAAATCGCTGATGGGGAGTTGTAATGAGAAAATATCAAGCTTTGCTGACAGCCGGAAGACGGATTAGAAAGGCATACCTATATGTAGAACGTTGTTGGCAACTTGAACCCTATTCATCTTCCTTTATTTAATATTGTCCTTTCTTGTATAGTGCCTAAATTGTTTTTATCGTCCCAGAAAGTAAATTATTTTATGCTGGAACTTCCAAAGGAAATAGAAAATTTAAAATGAGTAAAAACTCCGTTATCCTTTTTCACTGCAGTTGACTGCCGAGAGCTATCGCAAATAGTGTCCCGGGATCTTCGCTTTAAACACTTTGTAACATTTAAGTACAAACTATTTCACAGTTGAATTTTATAGGTCACACAGCTATTCTTTCCGATTCCGTTATTACAGAGCTCCTTTATCAGGAATAAATAATTGGCAAGCCATATTTCACCTCAAAAAACAGGGGATGTGATGTAGAAGTGTAAACGGGTTGTTACTAATTGTTATAAATTTAGAGCTATTTATCATCTTTTGTGTCTTTCAAATGAGTCAAATATTAAACTGGGTTTAGTTTAGGACGATGGTAACTTCTGGATTTAGGACGGGTTTATTTTTAGATTGGTCAGCAAACAACTTGTAGAATGACTACTAGTCGGCCATATTCAATTGAATAGGGCAGACATAATGAATATATTATATACAGTAGTTCTAATAAATATACAAAGTTCACTGACCGTTTAAAGAAGCAATTGCTGTCGCCACATGTAATTCTTAAATTTCTCAATATTCAATTAAAATATCAAATTCCACAACTCTATATAAAAGTTGTATATATTATTTATGAATGTCATAAAAGAATTATTCTGCATACAATAATATAGTAAAGGACGTTATGTTATAGTAAAGGACGATATGTTAGCCATTTTTACATTTATTTTCATCTACTTAAATATGGCAATTCCGCAAATATTTATTTTTATAGTTAAAAGTAGCAACGCCGCTCTATAACAGACCAAAAGCGAATATAAAAAGCATTAAATTTGGAGCGGTCAATTACGATAGTGTAATGCGTTCGTTGAGATACTCGCGTATATGTAGTGCTGTTTTACTGTGATTGTGATGCAACATAATATCAGTGAACGATGGAAAATATTCCAAAACGTAGGCACTATCGAACGGTAGCTGATACGAAAATTATTTTACGAGTATTTTACTGCTTATGTAGAGATCAACCTCATCACGAAAAGGATGAATTGGTGGATAGTGTTGGGATTATACAGAAGCATCAAAGTCAAGGATATACACACTTTTAAGAGAAGAAAAGATACATGGAAATGTACAGCCACCGAAACCAAAAAGCGGTCGAAATAATATTGTAGTGGACCAAGGTGCAAAAAATGCGATACGTAGAACGGTCCACGCTTCCTTTAGAAATAACGAATTGCCCACTTTAGATAAGGTCCTGCAAGGCATAAGTGAAAATGGTATTATACCTAAAATGTGCATAGCTAGTCTGGCAAAAATTTTGAAAGACATCAATTTTACGTATGGAAAAGTAGACAGAAATAGTATTACTATAGAAAGATATGAAATAGTTGCTTGGCGGATGGATTATCTTCGAAAAATAAAAATGTTTTTGGCCATTTTTGGAACTTAAATGCCTATAACCCAACAACAGTGCATTTTTGGAAACTTTACAAGAGACAAAAGGTATTCATTTTTACTCGATTAACTTAGAAAATGTTTTTAAATAGATCTTTATATTTTTGTACTTCGCAATTTCATTGTTAATAACAATTACCAGCCGCTCGGACAAAAAAATGTTTAGATCTTTTGTTCTCTAAAACGCAACTAATCGGACTTATACCGGACACTACCTGCTCCACTTCAGTCAGTCGCGTTTTACTCCAATGTTCGGACGCGATTTAAACCATTTTAACATGATTTTAACGTACAAGTAGAATATTCAAATTTTATGTATTTTATGTTCTGAAGTTTCCGAAACTGTCGTAAAACTTGATTGGATCACCCTACGAGGAAAGTTGCTTACTTGCATAAAGGGCCAAAAAAAAGTTAATTGGCAATTGTACCAAACCATTTGTCCGACAGGTCTAGGTTTTTGTACAAATAATTTACATATTTAAAGTTACTCTTATGCGCAACGCGGATGCCGTAGCTTAGAAATTGTGAAAGTTATGAATTTTCAATAAAACGCTCTTTTTCGCGGTTTTTCCCGTTTTTTTGGCTGAAAATGCAGCTAGATAGTTCCAGTACAGTCATTTTGTAGGTTCTTTAATTCTCTACAACTTTTTTATTGCAGTCAAAATGATTGCGCTTTTGATTTGCAGTATTAAAAAAATAGTTTTTTGCATTCTTTTACAGTTTTTAAGAATTTTGTTATAAACAGTAATTCTCTGTTTAATTTATAAACGGTTTCATCTATGTATTATATTTTAAAACCCTGCACAGTTCGTTACCTATTTTTTTAAGATCCTAAAAAACCTCTGTAGCTTGGCCTAGAAGCAATTGAGATTATCTTATGCTTTTAGAATGTTGGTAAACTTTTCTGTGAATTGTGGGATATTTTATGAGCATAAGTTGCAAGTTTTATCACATAATTAGTTCTCTGTATGGTTGTATCGATTATAGTTAGTTGATTATTGTAATATCTGATTTCTGTATTTGAAAATTTTGAAGAAGTAGTTATTATTTAATAAAACATTTGTGCTTTTTCTATCAATTTCTTTCTAAAAACGTCAGCTGTTGGTTTTATTGCCTTATTCGTAATACCGTTTTTATGGCTAATTATACGGGTTTTTTGAGATAAATTTGGTATATCTACCAAACCCTGTTTTTGTATTCCATTATGTAAATGTTATAGTTTTACTATTTATAAGACATCTAAAAATATATATTATTGGTTCATTTGTGGTCAATGGTAATTGTAAAAATTATCTGACGTTCAGTAAGTATTTTAAGATTAACTTAAAGTGCGAAAATATATATAATGGTGCATTTTTTAAAAAATTTCATCATATATTTTTTGGCACCTTTGAAACCGCGGAATGTATTTTGGATCTCAACTTAACTGGGAAGGATGCTACATATTTTTCTCATTTTATAATACATGCCCAAGAACAAAATCAAGATCAGTTAAATTGTTTCTCTCAAATCGATTCATCAAAATTTTTCAAAGAACAATATATATAGGCCAGGCTGTGAGCTGGGGAATTAGGCCACCAAAGGAAGTTCTTCACAGACGGTCAAATTCGAAAAACTTTTGTTGGATCATATTCTATAAACCTTCAAGTTCATTCGTGACTACCGTACCGTATGATACTCGTGACTACCAACCTGCCAACTCCCCCCCAAATTACCTCTATACTATATATATTATATACTATATAGTACTATAGTATGTATGTAGTACATAGTATGTATGTATGTAGTACATATAGTACTATATATACTATACTCGATAGACAAAACTTTATCTTTTCTCAGTAAAAATAATGCACTGCTAGTAAAGTGAGGGGTATATTAATCTAAATTGTCTCAGAAAAGATATGTTTGCAAATGAGAATGATTATATAAGTATGATGATGATTATATAAGTATGATTATATATGAAGTATAAATTATAGCACATGCGGCTAATGGATAAATTTTAGTACAAAGTGTAACTTTTTGAAGGTGCTCGTATATAGTAAAGTGTTCATATTGTTATTGTTTTATCTGTTTTAGAAATATTTCTACTTTATGTTTATGTCAGATAAATGTCAAAATTAATATATAATATATTATTTCCTATAGAAATAAAATATTTATAGAAAACATAGAGGAATTATTTTGTAACCTATTTTTATTTTAAATTTATATGGAAACCTATCATATTCCAGAAAACATCAACCGCAAGACATATTATAGTAAATTCTAAAATATAGGCAAATTTTTGCGACGATTATATATGTCATATTGTGTTGTGTTACAGATTTTTAAACTAACTTGCACTGTACATTTTTCATGTACAAATTTCACTTCCACTCCGGTTATCTAATATTTCTGTTTTCTTTTTCCGTTAGCGCTTCTCTCCGAGTCTCATTATTCAAAATTATTCTCCTTTCTTCTAAATGCAGCAATATAGCTTATACATCTTCCCGAGGCTAGCGAAATTGGACAGTGCATTTAATAAAAGGGTAACGTGAAAGGCATGTGAGTGATTACGTTTTCATATTGGAATTTGCATGCATACATGCATAAGATCATAAGGCTAGGTATTTTAGACAGGAAAATATTCTAGTCGCTCACAGCCAGAATTGAGCCTTTGACACAGCCTTTGAGACAGTTTGGCTGGGCACATTTACTTGAAGAAATAATAAGTAATCAACTTACTTGCCATTTACTCAATTTTATCTGACCAACTTTGCGGTTTCATTTGGTTTGTGCTATCTGAAAGCCTGGCTAGAGTACGCGGTGCATCAGGAAATTATATATTTCCACCTAGGGTCTTTTGATATACCCGGAACTAAGTTACTCTGAAAATATCCGAGACATCAAGATATCAGATTCCCTTAGATGGACACATCTGAATATATACTTCAACTGATAACTTTGCCATTCCTAAATAAAAAAAGTATTTTTCTACAGATCTGTAAATTCTGTGGATATTCTTTTCAACTATCCCAAGGAGGTTACGCGTGTTAACAAGGGAGCTGTATACATATATATATATATATATATATATATATATATATATATATATATATATATATATATATATATATATATATATATATATATATATATATATATATATATATATATATATATATATGTATATATATGTATATATATATATATATATATATATATATATATATATATATATATATATATATATATATATATATATATATATATATATATATATATATATATATATATATATATATATATATATATATATATATATATATATATATATATATATATATATATATATATATATATATATATATATATATATTTACATCTTACAGTAGCTCCTTAAGTCCTCCTCATAAAAAGCAGCAATCAGTCATCCACCAGAAAGAGTTAAAATATATCAAATTTTCTTCATGTATATTACATATTACGTTACACTGATGACACATCCGCCAAAATTATTAATTTAAATTTTTTTTATTTACATATAAATTCCTATATTTAGGTCCTCCGACTAAACCGCTATATTTGAGTCAACCGGCTGCACATTCGCCTGGATCACTTCACAGCTATAGGTCTTCCGATATGTACCCAATATACAAACTACAGTGGATCGGTCATCCGTCAATGTTGCCGGATCTCGTTTCATTGTCAACAGCAGTCGTGTACATTCATATTTCTTCAGTATGCACTAATGTCGCGCATCTATCGAATATATTATATGTTATATTGATGATTAAAACCTGAGACTGATGATAATATGATAATGATAATGATTAGTTGATGTATTTTTACATCAGCATAGGCTACTTTTATTTAAAAAAATTAATAGGGTTTCGCACAAAGAAACTAAAATCCATTAAATTGTGAACGAATTCCGTTCTCCGAAACGGCTGGACCGATTTTGACGAGACATTCACTGGCATATAACTGCTGTTTTAAGGGGTACCTTAGGCTACTTTTATTTTAAATTTTTTGTCTGTCTATCTGTCTGTTTGTTCCGGCTAATCTCCGAAACGGCTTGACCATAAATATCTTGAATATTAATTTTAACAAAAAAATGGTGATCAGAAATTTCAAAATTCCCAATTGACTGATTTTGAGTTCATTCCGGCATTAACTGGCAAAAATGTCCATTCTAACTTGGATCCGCTATCTTGATCATATCATTTTTACAAATTCTTGATCTGCTACCCCAAAAATCCTTAGATAGAGATTTTGATCCTTTCAGATCAAAAATTGCATTATTCATCAACCAATTTGAAAATTCATCAGTGCCTACTTTGTAGCAACTTTACATGCGAAACCCGCATCGGAATATTAGTCCCGTTGTCAGGCATGAAATAGAGATAAGAAATAAATTTTCGACACACATGCGTGTTTTATTTTTGTGTCCTAAGTATACGTATTTTTTGCGAAAACCCCGGACCCCAACGTAGACCCCTGACATTCAAATCCTTATGCTTAATTTCATTATTAAAAACAAAAAGAAACTGTTTTCTTCACGTTCTGATATAAATCTGCGCTACTAAATATTTTTAGTATATCAAATACATTACGAAAGTTTTTCGTTATCAGATTTACAAAAAACAAGCTTAATTAGAAAGGGCAACTATTACTTTGCAAATTGCTTTTGAAGTTTGAAAGGGGCCTTTTGTTCGCAAATTTTTAACATATCTTTTTTAACCATCACCATCAGTCGTCATTGGTTCGTATTATAAACTGTTTATTTCTAGAAAGAGGTTATTACCTTTTTAGTCTGTTTCTGTACCAACAGGAAGAAATACTATTTATTCCATCCACTTAAATATGTCCATGTTTCCGCGCTTCTGGCCGAAATTGTCTTTAGCATAACAGCTCTCGCCAACACATTAAATATCTTGCTAAAAGCACAATACATACAGTGTTGTCAGTGTTACGGAGGACTGATACAGCGCATATCAGAAATTGAATATACAGAGGATGACTCATCCACTGTAAAATGGGTACAGAATACCCACCTGATAATATACGCGCCACAATAGCAGCGCTCGCCGCTACGGCGGAACTAAAATACACAAAATATCCAAAAAAACGACATAGGTCGTCCTTCTGAAAATTTGTTAGCTGATATAGTTTGATAAACTGAACTGTTTTACATGTGATGTGATCGGTCTTCCATATACGGAGGACCGATCGCGGCGGAAGACCTATTCAATGTAAATGGTCTATTAGGGGAGGACCTATCTACCGCAGGATATATATATATATATATATATATATATATATATATATATATATATATATATATATATATATATATATATATATATATATATATTGAAATTAAATTATTAATTTCCGTTTTATTAATTATATTAAATTTATATAATTGGCTCATGTTTGGAAACCACTTGAAATTATAATGATGTGTATATGTAATTATTATATTTAATTATTATTTTTATTATTATCTCACTTTTGGAATGCTATTTGAAATTATAATGTTAATTTTTAATATAATTATATAATTTTTAATACAATAAATTTGTCATTAAATTTAATTTAGAACAAGATTTTAAAATTTAAGGATTTAATAAGATTTGACATTTGACATTTAATATAAGTTATATGGTTATGATACTGTTATTTACTTATTTTTACCAACTTATACCAACTTATTTTTGCTCTTTACCTTGTTGTTAGCTGCCTTCACCATCACTACTTATTTTCAGGGCTCGGTTATTTACTGTAAAACAGCAGAAGAAAATATTAATTCACAACAGAGGCAATATATATACAACTTACCCAAATCAATACATTTAGTGATAACCTTTTATATGTTGTATTATTTACCTTGATTAGAGAAGTATATATATTATTATTTATGCATCCAATTATACATATTTGCTTCTTGATTGACAATTTTGATTGTATATTATTATTTATCTTATATATTACCTACTAAATCTATGCATATAAAATTCTACGGTGCACGTAGCTCTATCTACCTGTTTTATTATCAACTATTTTGTTTATGTAGCTAAGTCTCAAATCTTTTAAGTTTGTGCGTACATAAATCGTAGATTCCTATACACTTAAAGAGAAGAAATATTTACATGAAAATACTTTAAAGCCGTCGATATTATCGAGTTATTCATGTATTATAACATAAGATTATATGGAACGATACACACTAGTAACATGTGCATTTATTTAAGAATATTCAACGAATTTAACTACGTTTTGAGCTTCAATATTGTTGATATCGATATTGTAACATTGTATTTAATATTCTTTATAGAAAAGTTTATATATCGATATATGTGATATTCAAATTCACAGGTAGCTTTTATTTAATCTGATCAGATAAGTTATGTAGGTATACCGTTTATCATTATTGGTGTTGTAGGCCTTTATCTGAATTGTGGAAAACTATGGGTGATATGGTTCTACCATATCTCGTAACTTATCAATAATTGTCTTTTTCTTTTGTCTTACTTCCTTGGTAATCAGGAAATGACTATTGGTATCCTATTTTGTCTGTACACTAGATTATTATTTCACTTTAAGTTTTATTTTAGCACTGTCACTTTGATTTTTAAAATGTCTACCACATATTTACGATTATTAAAATTTAATATTAATTTTGCAGTACAATGCTTTATTAATTTATACATTTCTCTAATTTTTTAAGGTATAAATAATAATTTTCACTATGAAGTTCAATTATATTTGACATAAGCTGTCATTGGAAATTACTATTTGGATATATTCTTACTTTAGATAAATATACTACTTTTATTTCTACTCGCTTTACAACATGAAGTATGTTATAATTTGCATTATGCAATTTATAATTACTGTGCCATATTTAAGTACGTTGCATGTAGTGGTAAATATTCACTGTTTGATTGATTCTTGTTCTACTTAACATGTTGGTCATATTTTTATCGATGAATATCAAATAATTTTAATTAATGGTTAAATTTATGTATATATTTAAGTTTTAAAATGTTTGTGGCTATCTTTACTTAATATATATGCTAATTACATTATGTCTTTTCTATCATGCAATAAATGTCTAATTATAATATGTTATTGTTTCACCTTCATTGAGGATCTTCAGAGTGGTGACGATTTGTTTTATTGATCATTTATACTTAAATTTAAAATATTAATACTTCATCACTTTCAGTGATATTTTGTGACATTAGTTTTGATAGAACTGAAATTCACAGAAAACACAAACCTATTGCACTATTAATATTTTTCTATTTGAACATATTATATATAAAAGCATTAGGCATACAGTTATCCAGAAGATGTTAAAATGCATAAGATAATATATATGTAGAATCTATTAAAACAACTACCTACTTTTCCTAGCTATATGCTAGAAAACATTGAATTACATATACAATAAAATTCTGCATTTAAGCATGTAAAGAGGGAGTGATACAGAAACTGCTTGCTTAGTAAAAACTAAAAATCATTTGTTGGATCTTTTGTATTAATTGTTTTTTCGAAAAGAAAATCTAATTTTCACCCTGGAATATATTTATTAGCTTTTAAGTTCTTTGCTATTCATATTTGTTTTGTAATATCACAATAATTGTAATACATATTTCAATTAATTGTAATACATATACATCAATAATTATAATATTTTTAATATCACAAAGGCTGCCTGTCTCGCGGGCTCAGACCGCGCGTTAAATTCGCGCAGACGAAGTCGTGGGTAACAGCTAGTAAATAATATCTATAAATTTTATTCATAAATTTAATTAATTTAATAAATACATTTTATTGATAATTATAAAATTCTTTGTTAATCAGTAACATTATAAACCGTCCTATGTACAAATCATTCGTGAAAATATTCTGACGTAGGCATGCAAATCTCTGGCCATTCTATTTGTATACCTTCCTTCCCCAGTTTGCCCTTAATTACGCGGCAGTCGGAACATTCAGGTTTTTAATCTGAATTTTAATTGTCGCATAATTTGATCCTGAAAAAATGACTCTTAATTATGGTATTGTGAACCAGTCTTCGCCGGTATTTTATCCTTTGTTTAACTTCTCGAGGGGAGAGTAAATTGCCGCATGTCAACGACAGTTTAGAGATAACAACATTAAAAATAAAATAAAAAGGAAATGGGAGAAATGTTCGGTCCTCCCGCTCACTGAATAATTGAATAAAGCCACGTATAAAATGGGAATCGAATGAACGTAGTTGGCGGTGATGCAGTTTGTCATTGCACTTTTGGAATATCATTCAATCTCTAGATTTTTATGCTAAACTATTAATAAGTGGAAAGGAATAATAATAGAAATAGGTAATAATAGAAATTAGTAGGTGGAATTTATTTTAAGAAGTACGACACACTATTTTTTACTGGATTCCAAAAAGGTGGAGGTTCTCTATTCGATTGTATATATTTTAACATTGGAAATGTTTATGTTTAGACAAGAGTATATGGGTACCAAGTTACAAGTTTTCGTTCAAGGTCAAAAGACAGCGGTGTCGCGATCGAGTGACGCAATACATGTAGATATCGCAGCACTCGGCCTTCTAGCGGCGTGAAGAGTACTGGGGAGTGGGGAGTATTCAGTGCAGCTATATTGGAAAAGGTGGCGCATTGCTAGTAGTGATGGGAATAATCGGGATATTTTCATAATCATAATTTTCATAAATTTAATAATTCGAGTGTAAACGAATGCCCAACGATAATTAAAATAAAAGAACAAGTGTAGGCTACAAACGTATATTATTCTAAACTAACTAACAAAACCTCTACATATTATTCCTTTCATAGGGCCGTCAAAGCAGCCCATAAATACTTTACAGTTATCGAAACTGTCTCGCCCTGAAGGCAATTAAGTACGTCTACCGCAATATCAATAACATAAACAATAAACATATCGCTCAGCCGATACGGTCCTATCCTAAAAGAGTCGACACCGGGCGTTAGTGTTTACACGAGATATATAATCGAATTTACTGATGAATTTGAATAATGAATTTATTATTTAAATTGTTTCTTATTTATAATTTTGTTTATTAATTATTAATCTTATCAATATTAGTTTTACCTGTAATATCAAAACTGTTCAAGTATAGCAGTAATTCCGTTAATTTTTCTTGCCCAAAAAATAGTAATGACAAAATAGTAAATTACAAAATCTCAACAAATTTTTACTTTTCGGGAGACGCTATTATTTATAAAAATTTTTGCTTGCCTAAAGCAATGTCGACAAAAATTATGTTTATTATACGGGGTGGTCAAAAGGTCACAAATTACAAAATTTCAAAAAATGTTTAATTACAAAATCAATTCAAGAGTAAAGTTTGTACTTTTTGATCACCACGTATAAAAAACTAATGATGATTTAGCCACAATTGTTTTTATACGGGGTGATCAAAAATCACAGTTTCCTCTTTTCAAATTTTAAGATTTTTGTAATTCTTAACCACCCTGTGTATACAACACAATTTTTGACAAAGTCATCACTATTTTTAGGCAAACAAAAACTTTTTTAAAGAATAGCATTCATTCGAATACAAAAAAATGAGACTGTAATTTTTGACCACCCCATGCAAGATAACCTGTTTAAAACGACAAGACCTTCAGGGTCAAACGAACAAAAAAATCGTAACACAACTGAGTTTTATTTTTATTCAATTCACTTGAGAATATTTTACCAGTTGTGTCTGGTATTTTCAATACGCCTGCGATACTTGCGTTATATGTAAGATCTGTGATTGTTTTTTTAAATTTAACTGCAAATCCAATATAAGTTGGTTAATTAAAAATTATGTTTATTATTTCTTACTACATACCTAACTCGTAAATTGAGATGTGTATTATATTAGTAATACTTAAGTTTTTCAAAAGTAAAATGCTAAAAAATTATGTTTATATTTATATATAACCTTGTGTGTATAATAAACAGTTAATAGACCTATTCTGTTAGAGCAAGCGAGTAAGATAAATACAACGCAACTTGTATTGAATGAGACAATCAATAACTCGGTGCGTAGTACGTTCTGCGCATTCTTGTGGCAAATTGTGACAGTATTATATTAAATTATTAATTAACGTGTTATTCTAAATTTATAAAATGCTACGCCAAACATTACTAATAAACACTTAATAAACATAAGCATTCTAAAGCCAATCTGGAAATTGCCACAAGCATGCACGCGCACCATAGTATTTGACGTATTCGAAACAACTCAAGGTATATTATCGGTATATAGTATCGGAGGATCGGTATATTATGTTTCATATATTTTGTTATCATTTCCAATGTCTCCGATAGTTGCAAGGATTGCGAAATCTGTGAATTTTTTTATTCTGTTTGTATTTTGTTTGTTTCCTCAGAACTCCGTCATTTATAAATCAATTTTAAAAATTATTTTTTTGTTGAAAGGGTTTATTTTCAATTCAGTCCCGTTTGAGTTTTATTGGAATTGAACCTTGGATTTCGAAGATACACCGGGAAAGTCACCAAATACACCAGAAAAGAAAAAAATGGCGAATGCACCGGTCACAACCATAATTTATAGATATTTAAACTAATTAAAGAAATATTTTCTATCGGGTCAAATTATGAAGCTGAAAACCATTCTCGAATCAACTTAATCATCATAAAAATCTGTCCAGCCGTTTAGGCGGAGATCAATGAAAACACACGGACAGAAAAAACATTTATATAGATAAGGTACTTACCCGTTAGTATCTGGACGTATATACGGAAACGAATCATTTAATGTCCCCTTTTAAAATATTCTTAAAACTAGCTTATCTGTGATATGCAACAAGTCTTCCAGTAAGGTGGATCTCTACCGTGACAGGGGTCGATGGACCTCAGCAAGCTGATCCTAAAGATGGTTCCAAAGGTAGTACAATAGAAATGTGGTTCCAAGGGTAGTGTAAAACGTGGTGAAAAAGGTGGTCTAACAGATAGTCTAAAAGGTGGTCTAAAAGATGGTTTAAAAGGTGGTGTGGCTTACACTCGCTAGAAGACAATGAAGTCTTAATTAATTCGAAATCGGTTTCGAAATTATAGCTTCGCTGAGTCCCTCAATTAACTCTAGGGAGTTCAACACAACGCAGGCTCTAGAGAACACAAAGTAGGCAAAACAAATTATGAACACGCGGTTTCAAGAAATAAAATGGCTTAACCTCAATGTCAGAAGTTATATGATCCCACTGATGTGGTATGTGTTTATTCATCCAAAATATCAACACATGTACAATGATTTCCTTGTATTATCTCATTATGTCGGAACGTACATACTACATTATTTAACCAAGAAAATCACTTAAACTTTTCTTAATCATCATGAAGCGAAAAAGGCATAGACTATAGATCCGCTGACCTAGGTTAGTGTTACAGAACTGCCAATGTTCAACTCACAAAACAATAAGGCGACACAGATATGCACTATGATATTTGTGGTGAAGATTTATGACAAAGTATCCAATAAATGCGCTGTGGCAATATTGATGTAATTCACTAATAAAAGTAATATGCCGACCTGAATTTCTAAACACATGCTAAAGGGAACGCGTAGTCACTGTTTAAAATCAATGTTATCCGTCAAATATAGCTACAGTAAATTTCGGATACTCAAATTGTTAACTACCAAAAGTGAACGTAACAATCTAGAAACAGTCATCGCCCAGTTCAAGAGTACGTCGTCCTTAGATTACTACAATATGAATGGTAAAATCATTAGCTCCTCTATTAATTCGTCGATTGACCCTATTGTCTCATTCTCGCAGGCCGTTGCTCCGATGTATTTAAAATTTACTAAAAATATACCTATCCACAAAAATGGTGGGACTGGCGATGCTAATAATTACAGACCAATTGCAATAGTGCCTTTATCTAAAATTTTGGAAACTATTATCTAGGAAAAAATATTTTTTTACCTCGAGTCTAAGCAGCAGTTATCGACTACTCAATATGGTTGTCGTAGTAATAGACCGCGAGATAGCGTACTGTTGAGGTAAATCATTTTTTTGTCTGGCATTTGAGGGCTGTATGTGGCTAGTTAGCTGATGAAAATAAGGGTAGTTTTAATGTCTGCACCCCGTTCGAATATTCGGAAAATCAATTATTCATTTATATGAAACTTTTTTCTATGATCTTATATTGTCTGGAATTTGCATAGTCGTTTTCTATGAATGTCAGTTCTCTGTCAAAACTAATGTCACATAAAAGTATCACTATGATAATGGTATGTATTAATGGAAAATTCAAGTATAAACTACCAGTTAAATAAATCGTAAATTATTCTGAAAAGCCTCAATGAAGGCGAAAGAACATGTACAACTTACATGTACACATGTACATTCTGTTTAACTGACCTGAAATTGCTACCCTACGTGTGTACGCTTAAAAATACAAAATCATTACGAGCCCTCAGCAAACGTTTGACCAAGTGTCTATAGGTATTCGCCTGGTTATTCTTGCTGGTTAAGCAACATATTTGGGTAGGCATTGCCTCACTATTTGTATATATATATATATATATATATATATATATATATATATATATATATATATATATATATATATATATATATATATATATATATATATATATATATATATATATATATATATATATATATATATATATATATATATATATATATATATATATATATATATATATATATATATATATATATATATATATATATATATATATATATATATATATATATATATATATATATATATATATATATATATATATATATATATATATATATATATATATATATATATATATATATATTGGTTGCGGAAAGGCCATCGTACACGTTGACATTTAAACCATCTTTCTGTGTAAGCTGTTTATGTATACGCTGCGTTTCCAGGTATAGTGCCACATTTTTATGTAATTTTGAATACTTTTTGTTATGTATCACCATCTCTAAATTTCCAATTGTAAAGTAAACCTAGTAGTAAGTATACTGTGTGTATTATTTTTCTCTTTCCCAAACATTACAGAAAGTGCCAGAAAATAGATTCGATACCCAGGGCAATTTGGAGACTAATTGACTTAGTTTCGCATGATCAGTGGTCTCCACGGGAAATTTATTTTTATTTTTGTTGAGCTAAGCTAGCTTAGTGAAACTTTTATTGCCCACTTTAAATCGCTATTGAATGTACTCCAAGGGGTAATAACATCTACAAGAACAGGTGACATAAAGAAGGAAAAATATGGTTTGGGAACTTGGCGTCATTCGTGACCGCTTCTATAGAATGAATACTAACATATCGGCAAAAAAAATATTAAAGTCATCTGCAGGAATGGAAGGAGACCATTTTTTGTTTCTACCAACTCGCTCAGAGTTTACGATTTTCGCAGGAATGGAAGGAGACAATTTTTTGTTTTTACCAACTGGCTCAGGGTTTACGATTTTCCAACACATTTCAATAGTGTTGGAAGAAGTGGAAATTTCTTCTGAATATACTCTCTTTTCTCATGCCTAAGAGCATGCTTATATGTGCCATTTTATAATTTCCAGTCACTTTCTTGTCCGGTATCCGCAGACGTAATTTTTAATTGTCTCACATTGTTACGCATATTATTACGTAAATATTTATTATACAATCTAATTCCATAGTCTGATCTTTTCCTTACTTTCTTAGTTGGGAAGCAAATATCTATTTCAGCTTTTATTGATTTTAAAATGATAGAGCTCATGCGATCACTGCTCAGCTTCTCAAAATTATAATTGCCCCAGAAGGATATAACTTTGAAAAGTTGACCGATAACAATGTTAAGCCGCTTTCATTGATCAGCTTTTGAATGTCATCTCTATTATTGGCAATATCTGGCTGTTGATTAAGTATAAAAATAAGTTGAGCATGGTGGTCGGATGTATCCGGATTTTATAATTATTAGTTCCCATCATTTTAACGAGCGCAATTGAAAAGTAATTTTTCTAAGACGTCGTTATATTTTATCTTTTTAAGAAGCTCATGATTCTCAAATGTATATCCTCAGATATATATTTAATTAAAGTTTTTTAGCTTGTCAGAGTCATTCAGTTTTGAGAAGGGTCTCAATTAGGAATGAGTCATAATTACAGCTACGAGAAAGGGATGTATAAAGTGCGATACGATAATTTTCTTAATATGAATATGTTACTTCTCATGTTACATTGGGACAAATTGAGAGATATATAGATTTATATTACTTTACCTTTCTCCATGCTATATCCATGTTGCATTATCAAGATGATGCCTTTCTATCACATGTTTCTCGGGTCCTCTTTGCCATTATAGACTAATCGCCAAGGTATAATATAGTGCATCCCGACGTCATTATGAAAACAATATTTCCAAATGAATTTTTACCTTTGTATTTCATCTAATTTGAAAGAGTAATACAATAAAGAAAGATCGCGCTGAAAATTATGACAACGAATCGCCCGCAAAATGAAAACGGCAAAGCTGCAGGTGGAATAAACTGAATTGCCCGATATCCCCGTCAACTGATCAAATAACCGAACGAAACGGACTTACCGTTCTGACCCAAGCGGGGCATTGATTTATATCCAGACACTTTAAATGAAAATTGATAGTTTATTCTGGACAATGGGGATGTCAAAAGTTCTGACGATGTCCCTCCGAAGCTATTTACGACTAAACAAACGATTTGTTAGTTTACTACAACATGTCAGCTCCCTGTCAGTATTCATAAGATGCGCTCGTGTTTCGGTGATGATTGCGTTAGCCGCTTGATAAGGGTAGCTTTTGCAATAAACAAGCAAAACGGGACCAGATAAAGGCAATGAAGGGGTAGATCTGATTTAAAGAGTCAGTATGCTGAATGGAACTGCGAGTTACACAATTATGTATTTAATGTTAGAACGGAATTGAAAATTATTATTTATACTCTACTTATGTACTATTTCTGTTTATGTGTACTATTTAAGTACTGTTTGTAACATCAAAATAAAGACAAAAAATTTCAAAGGATACACACAATTGCCGTAATGAGAGATTGGGGCAGTATAACTTTTCTTACAGCAAGCTAAAATTATCACTATAGAGGCGCTTTCATTCAACAAGTTGTTATGTTTTGATAGAATACTAATAACTAATCAATTTTAACGCAAAACCCATCAAAATAATACACTAAATTAAAGAATAACTGTATTATTTCTATTTCACGAATTATTGTTGACCCCACTTTACCACAAAACGTTCGATGGTTTTAGACAATTTAGGATGCCAATGATGCCGATGCAACACGGCCGAGGAACGTGTAAAATGGATCCGTAATATTTGAATGGGAAACATTCTTATTCTGCATCACGTTCACCATCCAATTGTTTTATGATATGACGAAAGGTATAAAGTGTGATCAATATTTTGTTATACTACATGATAATGTCATAATGTGATGGGCGATGTATATAAAATCATTTGTTTGTCCGTTATCGTTGTCCGTAACTACGTTATCCTACAGAAGTCTATGAAATAAGTTTATGGATTTTTTTCCGAATTTCCTTTTCAGCCGTTTGCCCACAAAATATAAAAACTTTCCACTCTGACGTCATTAAACTCATTGGGATTAATTAAAATTATTACTTCAAACCTAATTAATGTTCTTACTTCCCATTTATTTTCGTTTAATAATAATAAGAAGGCTTAGATAAATAAAATAGATTATGTTTATTTCACGAAAATTGTGTATTAATGACAATTTCATTACCACCAGTTTATTTAAGTTTTACCTAAACTACTTATTGAAAATTTCAGGTAGTAATTAATTTGATCTTATTTATTAATAATATTTTAATAATAGGTTTATGTAATAATTTTTTTTTTTTAAATCCTAACTGTATTAGTCCATTCTAAAACATAGGAGACTACTCTATTTCATAGGAAACAACAAAATAAAGAGAAAGCAAACACATAAACTTCTATCTTCACACGAGAGGAAACAACAAAGACCTTAATGAGAGTCAATTCTAGCATACACCATCTACCTTTTCTAAATAGTTGATATTGTTAATTTGTTAGTATACTCAGGGACAAAAAAGTGCAACAAGTCACAATTTCAACTTGCATATCCAGTATTTTGTTATATGCTTGCGTTTTAGTCATCATACAGGGTTAATTAAAATGTTGTTGTAGAGCTCTAATTTTAAAACACCCTGTGGAATAATTTCATAAACAATTTCTTGCAAAATACCAATTTTTGTAAAGAACCATGCCTTCTCTACATTTTGTTTTTTAGTTCATGTCTTTATGTCTATTAATTAATTTTTCAGAGCAAAATCAATTTGTCATCAACAGGTTTTAAGTAAATAATTTAATATAATAATTTCATAACCAAATTCTTGCAAAATACCACACAAATGCATTTTTGTGGGGTATTTTTCATGTCTTTCCTTCATGAAAATGAAATAAAAATACAACAATATATTGTTTGGTTTTAATAAGCAATTAGGTATTGCAATATAAAAAAAATTAATTTCAAAATAAAATTTCAAAACAATCCAGTTCAACTGTAACTTAACTAACCTGAAGAAACATACTTTTTACAATAAATTTAGGTTAATATTTTGTATTGCCACCTCTAGCTCTTATAACTGCCTGCATACGTCGATTCATACTGTCAATAAGGTTACGAATATCACCTTGAGGGATATTTTGCTAGTCCTCCTGAAGGGCTAAACGAAGCTCATTTACCGTAGCTGGAGCTACTTCGCGTCATCTGACTCACTTACCAAGCATATCCTACACATGCTCTATTGGGTTGAGATCAGACAAACATGCTGGAAAATTCATTTTGTTAATATCAATTGTGTGCGGTATCGTGTGACACACATTGCTGTATTGTACATATGCGGCGGCGCATTATCCTGCATTATGATAAAGCGATCGCCGATAAATCCACTAAAAGGTACAACATACTTGGTTAATATCTCCTCAATATATCGGTGCACCGTCAAGGATCCATCGCTGACCACTAAGTCGGTGCAGGCCTCTCGGATTATTCTTGCCCACACCATTACTGAACCACCTCCATAGCTCAAACGGGGACTGAACGTACACTCTGCAAATCTTTCTCCGTAATTAATTAATAAATCTCCATACACTTTTCCGTCCTTCTAGAGAATGTAAGCAGAATCTGTATTCCTCACTAAAAAAAACCGTGTTCCATTGCCATAAGTTCCAATGCAAATGTTCATTGATAAATTGACGCAGAAGCAATTTGGGTCCAGTTGCTGGTCTTCAAGCTTTCAAACCAAAGTTTTTGAGTCTTCTGGGAATAGTCCGCATACTAACATTTATACCGCGGACCTCTTGGGGTTGATTTCTTGAGTTAATGACGTTGAGTGATGGTCCCGCAAAATTTTTAGGTGAAGAAGTCTGTCATCAATAGCAGTAGTTTTTCGTTTTATGCTATTACCTGCTCTACGCTTATTTCTGGCAGTTTGTCTAAAACGTTCGACTATATTTCGACTTTTGATGATAGAGCGATGAACATAAGGATTCTTGCAACATATTCATAATTACGACCATCTTCAACAAGAGCAACAGCTTTGGCTCAATTTTGCGCACTTAAAACTATGGTAGGAATACTTCGAACTATGATAGGAACACTTAAAACTATGGTAGGTCTTGCGCAAAAAAAATCACTGTCAAACTCACATTAGCTTCATTTTGCTCTGAAAAATGAACCAACATACCTAAAGACATGAAATAAATAACAAAATATAGGAAAGGTAGGGTTCTCAAAAAAAAATGGTATTTTGCAAGAAATTGGTAATGGAATTATTCCACAGGGTGTTTTAAAATTAGGGTTCTTCAACAACATTTTAATTGACCCTGTATAATGACTAAAACGCTAGCATATAACAAGATACTGGATAAGTTGAAATTGATCATTTTCTCTAGTTTGCAAAAAAAATTATGAAAATTGAAATTTAAATAAAAACTTCTAAAATAAAAAATATTAACTCTTGCATTTTTTTGGCCGTGAGTGTATATTGTTAATATGTTAATAAATTAAAATGTTACCTGCATAGTATTTTAATACCATACTATACAAGTGCTCTTTTATCTACTTGAATGATTTTATTTCAGGAAGGTACCTACTAACATTTTCAGGAAATTTTACCTTTTCTACTTTTGTTATGCTTTATATGTGTACAGGGTTTTCACGCATATTTTGAACCAAGGGGGGTTCAACTAACTCCCTTATTTTTAATTCTAGAGCAAATTGCTGGAGACCAAAATTTAGTATTTTTTAATATTAGTATTTTAATTAGTATTTTAAATTTTGTATTTGTACGAGCTCACTTATGTGTTCTGTATTATGTTGCGTCATGACTAACATAAAATGTTCTGGGTGAGCGAAAGAGCCATTTCGTGCGACCACAGCGTCGACAGTATTACGTAATTCTCGGAAAGGTACCTTGAAGATTTTATTGATGGTACACAAGTCCCTCTGTAAAGTATTTACATGTTTTAATACTAAACACACTGGCACAAAATAATTCAATAATACTAAACACGTAAGAGAGCTCGGACTTCGAATTGTAAAGGCGAGAGAGTGAGATTAAATGAGTAAAACTATCAGAACATTCATGCCGCCAAAACTCAATTTCAAGGCACTACTCGGAAATAATTAACTGGATGGACTGTGATTTATCTTCTCCCCCATTATTAAAAGATATCAGTGACGATGAGACTAAATGACATACTTAAAGTGACTTAATCCCTAATTCACCTAATTGGGATATAACAATCAAGACTTTCGGATTCCCATTTCACACACAAGCAGTTGAACGATGTGTGACGCTCGTGGCAAAACCCCCAGGAGAAACCCGACTCTGCTGTCAAGGTGCCTAACTTCGTCCATAAATCAGATTTTAAACTACCTTCCTAGTGAAAACGGAGATGTTCAATTGTTCAACATGAGTTTCTTGGATTTACGACTATTCACACAGAAAAAATACGTTTTTTTAATAAAAAAATTAGTAATGGTGCAAAATAATTTGTTTTTCAATATATAATCTTGTAGTTTTTTCCTTGAACTGTGATCTACGTTTATTTGTAATTTTTAAAAATAATTTCATTATCTTTGAAGGCAATGCGCGACCAAAAGATGTTGATGAATTTAAATAATACTTAAACATTATTTTCTCTAGTTATAGTACATAAAAATTTGAGCTATTACATTCGGGAAGAGGCTAATTTAAAAAAGTTAAAAATTATCGTAAAATGTGAATTTCTCCAAATTTCGGTAAAGTTTAAAGCACATGCGCGACCGGAAGATGTGCACCGATTTTATTTCTTTTTTTTTATATGTTTTTAGTCTTCTTAACTAGAAATTTTTCCGGGGTCCTACGACTTGAAAGAAAAATTTTTAATTTTTTCAGCCAACCCTAATGTCTATCCAGATATGTAAAAACATACAGGGTGTTTCATTTAAAAATACATAGCTACAGTGATTTTCTCTTTTATGAGACCTTCATTTGTTTTTCTGTTTAGATGTTTAAAATCTACAGAGAGAATACTGAAATTTCGTATACGGTAATTTGTTATAAAATTAAAAATAAGGGAGTTAAATGTGGGTTTAAAATATGGCGAGGACCCTATACCCATTATTTAATGCAAAAAAAGCCCATCTGCAATTAGCATAATGTCTCGAGATTACATCGTTTCACACATTTATTGCAGAAAGCTACTAAGCGGCATTAGACCGTTTCTCATATAAACAACCAGCATGCAGTACGTCTCCGCTGATAAGAGATTTTAACCACACTCAGTCCTGTAAGATTGTTTTGAAGAGTAATATTGAAACGGTATTATGCACTGTTTTCTTAATAAAAAAATATATTTTCAAATAACTAAGTAATAGTAGTAATCATGACTGACATCGACATGTCAGAAGATCAGGCCGATGATTCGTCTATACCGAAAAGAAAGAGAGGTGTTAGGAAATACCAAAATTACAAAAGGAATGTTATTAGAAAAGCCAGCATCCAGGAAAAGGGTTACGTAAGTTATAAGCAAAATAAATCTCATCTTATAGCCACCGTCTTAAATATTTGTTAATAAATTCATCTAAAACCCTAGAAACAGTTTGATCTACACAGGCCATGAATGGAAAAAAAATGGTGACTCAGAAAACACTGAGTTGCCAAGTTTGAGTCGAATGGGATCTTAAATGACGAAAACGTCCGCCATCTTGGAGCTGCAATCTTAAATATTTATTTTGACAAAGAAATCCGTGATCTTATACCTCTAAAACCTTGGGAAATGCATTTTGAGCAGCATCGGACCGTAAATGGCCAAATTCGAGAACCACGTTGGAGCCGCCATCTTGAGTATAAAATTTGCCAAAAAAATCCCAATAAGCAACCCAAAAGTTCCTGATGCTCGTATTTTAAGTCGAATAGGACCATAGATGGCAGAAATATCCGCCATCTCAATTAATAGAAGTTAAAAGTTAAAGAGGTAATGAAAAATGCTGCTTTTAGGCAGACAGCAGAGTGATAGATGAATGGATGATGGACAAATGGACTTATTAAAAGTTGATTAAAATGTGATGGTGAACACAATGGTTTAACATTTTTACTCTCCGATGACTCCGTGATCGAATGCAATAAATACTTTGACCTTCACAGCGAAGAACATAATAATGGCATTCACGGTTTTGCTTTTGCAATTTCGTTTTTATAAGTAAACTGCAAACTTGTCTACAAACCCCTTCCATCTCACATTTACGACATGTAGCGTTGGGCGTTGGATCCTGATAACATCCTTTATGCGGTGTGGCTTTGTATGTGTGACTCGTCAACCTGTCACGTGCCACTTCCCGAAATATTTATTGCTTGTAACGCTTCGTCATTTATTATAATGCGGCACTTTTCATATCCGTATGGTATATCCTACTAATGAAAAAAAAATTACGATGAAAAATTACTACCTGAAAGTTTTGTGGAGTTTATAAGTTAACAATTATCAATGTTTTACGCTGTACCTACTCTAATTTGGGGCGAACTTAGCGATACCATGAAACAAAATTCTCAGTTTTAGGACAACCGAATATCCAATTTGTTTTAGAACTGGTGTAATTAAATACTGCACCCAATTAACTTTCCCCTATTTTTGGAAATCGTATATTCCCTTTCACTGATTTCGCTTTTATATTGTATTATAGCCCATGTGCTTCGGATTTGGTAAGTTATTGTAATATGCCCAGATACGCAGTTACGATTTGGAAGTTTCTAATGATATAATTCTGTTGACATTCGATATATACAAATAAAACTTATATCTGAACTACGTAGCGTTATCGGATCGAACGCTGGTTGGTTTGGTGCTTAGGTACTATCATATACTAAACTGAAACTTGAAACTTTTACTTGAAACTTTTTATAGCTACTTAGTATAGGCCCAACAAAATCTTGTTTATTTTTATTAGCTTTTTTTATGTATTTTTTAATTTTTATGAGGAATAACTTTAGCTATTTTTAATTTAGCAGAAATTTTCCCTTTTCCATAGAGTTGTTGAAAATATTTTAAGTGGTAGACTTACTTGACCTGCAATATATTTTAATAAATTTGTGGTGATAGCATCTATTATATACCTGCAGAATTTATTGGTTTTAACGTTTTAATTAATTTCAATTACTTGTAAGTCATAAGTGGGGGTTAGGTAAAAAATACTGTATATTTACTGTATTTAATTTAGGTATTTCTACATCTGGTGTTTGGCTACTTATTTGTACACGAACTTTATTAAAATATTTATTAAATTATTTACTAATTTGGTATGGACAATTAACTGTTATCTACATCGAGTTACCCTATATTAGACCCTAAATAGTTTTTTTACTAGCATCGTCTCTTTCGCTTTCTTAATGAAATACTTAACTCATAATGGTACAGAATCATATTTAGGAATATTTCATATTGCACGTCAGAATCACAGTGGTATCCATTTTTAGGAATCACTTAAAAATGGGTAATTTTTAGAGGCTTTACATTTCTATTATTGGAGAAGTTATAAATTACTAGATTTGTGTCAGTTTAGTTTAGCGAACGGTTTATATAATGCTGCCATCATTCCATTGTCGTTCAATTTAACCATCATCGGTAAAAACAAATAAAAATGTTTTGCGTGAAACCCTGCATCGGATAATTAATCATTGTCATTGACGAAGGAAACCATTATTTATATGGCATTAGGCATGTCCCCACCATTAGAGATTAAGGCAGGTTAAGACTTGACATGATTCGTTCTAATTCCATATTTGAGGCAAGACGTAACTATTATTTTGCGAAAAATGTCTGCTAATACATAATTTAAAACTGGATAGGTTTGGAACCTTTGATGTAATGATAACACTCGAAGTAGTTCCCACAAACACCAAAACACTTTTACTTCGCTCGACGAGCGTTTCGTCAACCAAGTTGGCATCATCCGGAGACGATTACAACTATAATCTTAAACTAAAAAGTCTACCCTATTTCTACTATTTTCATGGTGACGTCACTAAGGATATCACCATGAAATTTAATCAGTTGCTAAGCAACGCGTATAGCGGGCTATACGGTATAGGTCCCTTGTCGCTATTCATACTATTTTTACATTTCATAATTTCTATGCACTCAAATGCATCCAACTGTCTATTGGTCACATTTCTAACTAATCTTAAATTACTAATATCTATTCTATCATCCTTGTCCAAAGCATGTTATACAACACTAGACTTATCTGTCCTTCCATAATTTAGATGAGTCATATGCTCCTTAAACCTGGTGTTAATTGATCGTCTCGTTTGTCCAACATATTTTCGATCACAATAATTACAACTAATTTCGTTAATCCCCGACCTTTCATTTGGAACAATTTTATCCTTTGGATTGTCTAGGAGTTGTAATTTATTACTCGACGAATGAATTGCTGTGATACCCACGTTTCTTAAGACCTTACTCAAACCACGAATAACCCGGGGTTCGTACGGGATGGATACATATTTTGGAGTCTCTTTGAAGTCTTTGAAGTCTTACTCATTCGGTTCACACTCGGTTCCCTCATATTGTTCATAGAACTTGTCATTGAAACGGAAGCAATTTTGTTTCATACAAAGTTTTGTAAGGTTTACATATTCTTGTATTACTTCTTTTCTATAGTCGAGTATATCCCCAAGATAGTCCAAGGTCTTTGGAATCGGTACACTCGGAAATAATGAACAAACATCAAAGGAAATCAAAATTTCAGCCTCTTGCAATTGCATATTCTTAACCTAATCAATGAACTCATTCGAATTTTTAACTAAAAAACTAGACTCTGCAATGGGCAAACTTTCAAATTCCTTAGTCAACCATTTTGATAAGGATTAGTCACGCTTAAATTTCATGGTGATATTATTAGTGACGTAGTTTTGGTGTTTTTGGAAACTACTTCGAGATAATTTAACACAAAATGTCAATAATTTGAATCCATAGTCCAAGGACCTTAAATTAATTTGATATAAGAGATACTACTTAATTAAATATATGGTGCGGAGTTTCAAAAACCAAAATCTATGGTCGATTCACCTTCGAAAAAAGAGGAGCACTTCTTATACCCTCAATTAGAAACGTTAAATGTTCCATACCTCCAGCATGTCGATGCTCCACCTCACTATTTGCTTATACCGAGGAACTATAAACATCTAAACAACTATAAACATTAGTTAATGCTTTAGGTTTAGGAGATAGGTGTATAGATGAGGAAGGCCTATAAAATCGGCACCTAACTCTCCTGATTTAATTATACGCAATTTTTTATATGGATATATTATAAAATATATATTATAAATATTTTGTATAAAATATAAACAGTAAACCACGTGATTTAGATAAATCTACTCCCTTGTTAGGTAAAGTTCCTCAAGAGAAAACCTTAATGAACCCAAGGATAATAAATATTATCGCTTTCTCTGAAACTATATAGAATGGGTACGTATAAAATCACGAAATGTTGACGAAAATATAATAAAATAATGATCCTGGAACTTCCTGCTATATATAAAGTCCTGAATATATTTTAGAAAATCCGTAGAATCATGCCGGACCAATTTCATTTTTATGCATGTAATAAAATTGCCGGGATCGAAAACAAATGCAAAATGGGTTATCGCAGCGTTCAAACCGAAGTTAATGAAATAAGTTGCAGAGGGACTTTCCGCGATTACTTCCAAAGCCCGGTATAATTACCAACGGAAATTTATAGGCTAATATATACGGACAAAACGAAACCTATTGGGGAGCCGGTAGGAAAGGGTTCCGGCAAATATTGACGCCCTCGTCTGAATTTAGATTGACATAATATTTTTTTAGGGATAAATATCGAATTAATCGCATCGGTTCTGCTGTTATACGACGTTATGGAAAGTGTAACTCTATCTAGAACATTTATTCAATTTTACAATATAGTATAATTATACCTCTCGTTCTTTCGGTCAAATGATTCTACAGGTCTGTATTTTTTTTGCAGCAGTAATATAAGAATTATTATTGCGGCCTTACAATCTAAAATCCAATTCACCTTTTTCGTTTCCGTATATACATACATATATATATATATATATATATATATATATATATATATATATATATATATATATATATATATATATATATATATATATATATATATATATATATATATATATATATATATATATATATATATATATATATATATATATATAAATAATGATCCGGAACAAATTTATAAATGCTGTGAAATATTTAGTTCAAATAATGAAGAAATCCTGTTACATTTTCCTTAAGACATACAGACGTTGCCAAAATACAAGAACTTCTTTTATAAGAAAAACGACCCATATTCCGGCGATCTGCGTCATGTTGTTTTTTACCCAATAAAGTTTCGCGTAGGGGCAATTTGTTTTAAATATTGTAAAAACGGTTCCGGATTATGTTTAATGATCTGTGTATAAAGAATGGCCTAACCCTTGTTCGCCTATTCCATTTGTTTGCCTTCTTTATTGGGCCGGTAAGGGCCTGCGATTTACAAAAAAAATATTCGATGTCGAACAGAACGGAATTGGATGGAGAGCGTGAGTGTATTAGAATAATAATTTATTTGGGAGAAGGCTAAAATACGAGTTAACATTTTATATATCCCCGAATTGGTTATGCATGCTTTCAATGCAAAAATATAACTCATGATGTACTGATGGTTAGCCATGACGATGTTGTTTATTGTCTATCATATTTACTTACAGTCACAGATATATATGAAATAAAAGAAAACTACTTCGTGGAATATATGTAGCCCTGTTTATCTTTATCTAATATGCGAAGTGGTTGGAGCGCTTTGCTTTGTCTTTGACATGCTAAGACTGTCAGCATCATGCGATAATAATTTTATTTTTATATTTAAGAAATGAACTGTACCTGCCTCTATCTATCTATCTATCTACTGTATCTATTTCTATAGGCATATGAATTTCTTTAATGTCAATAGTAGTGCCGCTAATTTTTCCTTGTTTTTGATTTTGTCTGGGAGCAAGTAAAATATGAAGTAGCCCGGAATAATGCTGCCTTTAAATTAAGCGAGATCAAGGTTATATTAATAAATTCCTTGGAACAAGTGACTACATATAATCAGCGAAATTGTACGAATCTTGTACTAATAAAATGCTAAAATGTGGTAACTCGATGATCTTATTGACATTTTTTTGGCATTAGGCATTAATCCATACAGCCAACCACTAATATTAAAAACATTAATGATAATAGACCAGGGGCAAGAATGAGGACACACGCATCTCGTCCGGAGGTCTGTCAGGATATTTATTTTTCACACAGACACATTAGGAGGACCTCTAGAGATTAAGATATGAAACCAAGGAATGATAACAGAGTTCGTATCCTCTGTTGTCACACTTGGCTAACCTATTCCTACATTAACTCACAAGATCACAATAGAAATTTTGTTTCTTCCAAGAAACCGATGGAGCAATCAAAAATTAAATCATTCAATTGACAAAAGAGGGAGAGAACATTAAAGGGTGTTTGGGTATTATATTGTGTACAGGTTGCCATACAGATTACACATCAGGGTGAATGTGTGTATATCTTGTGGGATTAGTGTGGCAGAACTTCTACCACAATTATTCTGAATATCTATATCACAACTTAGATTTAAGAGGAGAAAGAGAGAGAGAGAGAGAGTAAGAGACAAATTTCCTCTACTGTTGGCATACCTGAGTTGAGGCTCATTTTTGCTGATGAACCATTGTATTACTGACAACCATCCTCAACAGTAACGTTCGCCTCTGCCACTTTCCTGTGCAATGGAAATATGCGAAAATTATTATGATTGCCAAACCTGGAAAACCTCCAACAGAAGTTAACTCTTACAGAACAAAAAACATTCTACTTATATTGTCCAAGATGCTTTAAAGACAATTACTCAATAGACTGGAAGAAATAATACACATAGATAACCTAATCCCAACGCACAAATTCCGATTCCAAGAGAATCACTCAACAATCTAACAGTGCTATATAATAGTTAACAAAATCAAAGAACGCATCAAAGGAAAGAAAATATGTACAGCAGTCTTCCTTACAATTGATCAAGCTTTCGACAAAGCTTGGCATAGAGGGCTCTTATATAAATTAAAAAAGCAACCAACTGATCAACTATATCTAACCATTAAATCATATTTGAGCGAACGGTACTTTCATGTCAAAATTGAAAATAAACTATCTGATTTACACAGCATAAAAGGAGGAGTACCACAAGGCAGCGTCCTGGGACCGTTTATCTACCTGTTATACACCGATGTCCCAATAACAAATAACGCACTTATGGCAACATTTGCGAACGACACTGCAATACTCTCAACAGATGTATGAATAGGACAGATGAAAAACTACAATAGTATCTCAAACTGCAAACCTGGCTGTAGGAATAACTAAACCAAACTAAATTAGTTAACAAGGTTAACTAAACCAAATTTGCTCAGATCACATTCACAGGATGACGTCCTTGGTATCACAACTGTCCTTGGAGATCAAACCAATCGTATATAAGACGTATCGCATAGAGCTGTGGGGGTAAACTATCCAACTTAAAAATTCAAACATTCCAGAAGAAAATGCTTAGAATCATATGTGGTACCCCATGGTATGTCTCAAATCAGGCACTGGATAATGTTTTGGATCCCATACGTAACGGAAGTGGCTAGAACTATTGCCAGCAAATACAAAAATCGTAGTAATGAGTACAATAATCAGCTGCTAAGGGAACTCTGTTACCAACTAGTCGGAAGAAGATTAAACAGATTATAACAGAAGACAAAATTATGAAGAGATGACCTACGTAGGTAAAACTCCAGAAAGCCATTGATGGATGGTGCCTGCCTCAATACCTTCTTCCTACGTTATATTTAATTACTCTTTCTGTAATTTGAGTAGATTGTAAAAATTAAATAAATAAATAATAGAAAAACTTTTGCTAATGAGTCAAAAATTTCATTGTTCTTTATGCCACTGAGCTTTTACCCATCAAAATTGGACCTCCTTTCACATAGAAATATATCACCATTTTCTTTATTTTTAGGAAGCAGGGATTGGTTTTGATGTTAAATGATATATTGTTATCTATTGAGGTAAGTACCGATAGAGAGTCTGACAAAATTATGGCGGTATCTGCAGTACAGCGGAATAACTAAATTTGGGAGGTTCGAATATTGCTATTGCTTCTGCTGTAAATATAGATTAATCTGACGGCAATTTGACTTTTATCATTATATGTAGAAGAAATATAGATTGCACAACAAACATGTGATTTGGAAGCGGCCGTGTATACTAACAAAGGATTATTCCATTTTTCTATTGTAGTATTTATGATGTTCCTGCTAATAATAGGGTGATCATTGCATTGGAGTGTTGTTAAGTATACTGAAAAGGGCTGTACTGGTAATAAGAGAACTCGCTATTGCTCTCTTTTAGATCCAAATAGACTATACCTACTTTTCTCACTTCTCAATAATACAATGAGCATTTTAGTGCTGCTTCGAAAGTGGGATGCCACTGCTTAAAATTACAATTCATCCCTAAACTCGGTAAGATTAGACGCAATCGGAAATTTACTGGCGCTTAAATTGAGTTAAGTGAAACTGAATATTAATTAACCTATCCTTGCGCGTTAAAATTAATTTACAAACACTTGGCTAGATTAATCCACATCTAATATTACCTCCGTTTATTTCAAATAATTATTGCATATATGATCTCTTTCTCCACACTATCACATATTAAATTCAAACACGAGTTAATTTTAAATTAACTGTCTTCATAAACAACAACTTTAACAAATAAATGGTCTAAAGCCGTTGCGCTGACGTAGCCGCGTTTTTAAACCCTTAAACCGCTCTTGTGCTGGTGCAGATAATCTCTGAAAAAATATATGAAGGCCGCGGAATCCTTTAAAATCTGTGAGGTAAAGTAATGGATCCTGTAGCAGAAGAAAGATCATTAGCAGTGGAATTCCGCGAGCGTTTAGTTCCTTTATTAATGTAGATTGTAGACTGTCGTTGGAGGGGATTAATTTTAAATAATGGCCATTCAATGGAAACAAATGCTCTTTCTCCTAGAGGTGGGCATTTTTTTGCGGATTATATTTTCTCAAGAGGTTCGAGCATTCCCCGTAAAACAAAAACCAAACATAGCTTTCCTATGTCGCCGAAATACTCAGCTGCATTCGACGCACCTTTCAATAACCACGCTGGCATCATCAGGACAAATACTTATGCAATAGTTATTGAAAAGGTCTAATTAACAAACAGTAGAATGCGGATATTAATCCGCACTAGACGTAGCACTTCGGTGCAAGTTCGGTGGAATGTCTTCTGAACGCGAACTGCTCGTATGGCATAATTTCTGGTCGTTTTGATTTCTCCTTCTTGATTGTTTTAAGGCTGGCTTTCTCAGCGACCTTGCACGTAGCTTTCAGCAGGTCGATGGGCCTGTAATTCTGTGGAAAAAGAGAAGATAAAGAGGGGTTTGCCTTCTTACATCTGGTTCTTGAAAGTACCTTGAATATCATAATATCAGAACCTGTCTCAGAATATCATTTTCCATAGCTCATAGGGTGTCCATGTCATTCTGGAGAAACTTCCTAAGGTTCTGAATTCCTATCCCATCTTGAGGCACCAGCCCGTTGAGGTAGGCCAGGATTGAAGAAAGACCTGATCTTCATCAAGCACTCCTCATATTCGTCAAGCTCTTCTAGTTGCTTAATTCACGTGATACTCGTCCTTATATGGTAGGTATTTCTCTCTAAAGTATCCTCGAGATTATCGGCGAAAGCTTCAGCTTTCTCTTTTCGACTACAGATAGTCCTCTTTCGCCATGCATTGGAGGAATTTGTTTCCTGGTGGCTCGCTGCATTTTCCTCAGATGCCTGTTTTGCGGGATTAGGACATCTCTAGGTCTGGTAAAAACTACCAAAGAAGTAGGTAAGTAGTATATGTTTTTCACCACGTCTATAAAACGCTATGGTGAATCCGAATAAAGTGAATTTTTCGCTGTTGTATAGACAGTTAAGCGTTTTAGACCATATATCTTTGATAAAAATTTGTAGTTCTTATTCAGACGGGTATAATGATTTTAATGCTGTAGGAGTAGGATTGTAGTCTAGGAAGATGTACTAAAAAATCTTCGTCATAGGTAGAATAAAAAGTAACAACGTTTTTATATATTAGAACAAGTTAAATAAAGTTTTTATAAATTAAATTACTCTTATTATTCACTAATAAGTACTAGCCCAGACGATTCGGACAAAGATGAAAAACCAGGTAACAATATGGCAGCGACCAGGATAATCTGAAAATTATATCTAAAGAAATATCAACATTTTTCGATTTGTTTTAAGTATTTTTACTACAATATTTAGCCCTCCGCCATTTTTTCCACGCATGTTTATTTTTTACTGATCTAAGGTATACGTAGGTATTTGCTGATCTATATTATATAAATGGGTAATATTGCAAAAATATTTATTCTATATTATGAAACTCTAAAATTTGAAAAAATATAGCACAAAAATATATTCCCCGCAGCTGGTGATACATATAACTTCAGCATCCTTGTCGAGAGACATTAAAACAAAGGCAGTCCTGCCACAAAGTTTCCAAAACGTAACAGTTTCTTTTTTACTTCCGATTGTCGTAAATACACTTTTATAGTTCCGTTTGTCGTCTAGAGGTCGCCGTAGAATTCATATTATAGGCAAAGCCAAATAGTAATAAATTTATCACTAGCTTCTATTTATTTGTATTATATTTAGTCGTTATATTTATGCAGTATTAGGAATTACGAAATGCGTTAAAATTTACTTTACACATTCTAATAGCATTGTTGGTTGATGCGGCATGTCATTCCTAAAGCACACATTATAATGACGCTTGTACGTCCTCTATGCTGAGA
The DNA here is from genome assembly GCA_964058915.1 of Tetropium fuscum. Lineage (NCBI taxonomy): Eukaryota > Metazoa > Arthropoda > Insecta > Coleoptera > Cerambycidae > Tetropium > Tetropium fuscum. The sequence continues at coordinate 79,650 of CAXKVY010005901.1, forward strand.
GATGACTTATTGCTCGTTGAGCTCGCATTTACGGTTTTTTGAACACTTAGTTGTGTCGAGAAAATAAAGCACTAAAAACGGCTTTATCAATACTATAAAATTAAAAAATTATTATATCAAAAAATACAAAAGAACAAATTCTACATAATACTTGGAAAATTTTAATAGAATGAAATCTTTAGTGAAATGTTAAATCCAAAAAATCCAAAATAATCATACCAGAATACCAGGTAAACTAATCAATCCAGATATATTTTTCGCCACACCTCAAATAATTGTAGATGGATTTATTGATTACTTTGGTGGTGTCAAATCAAATACTACTGATCCAGACTTTTCTAATATAAATATTAATAATTCACCTATTTTCAATGTCAGCCTATTTACTGAAATGGATATTTTGGATGTCATTGGAAAATTAAAAAATAAAATGACGTAAGGCCATGACCAAATTTCGCGTTTTTGATTAAGGACTGTAAATATGATTTTGTTTAACCTTTACTCATATTATTTAATATGGCTCTTAAAACTGGGACGTTTCTGGGAATTTGTGCTGTGCCTAAAGCCTACTTTATTATTAAATTATAGACCAATTTCCATTTTGTGTGATTTTGCAAAGGTTTCGGGAAAACATTGTTTAAAAAAATTTATCCAATTGTTAAAAATACAATATCACCATTCCAGCATGGTTTTATGGTTTTTCTCACTATGTTTCTAATGTTATTAATAACAAAGATCGGGTGGACGTAATTTACACAGATTTTTCTAAGCACTTTGATCAGATAGATCACGGAACCATTATTAACAAATAGAAAACCGCTGGATTTAGTGATTGTGGAAACTATTGGGGCGTGTCAATTTGTTCAACGTCAGATCCAAAAACTTGAAACTTGGGGCCAGATGAATAGGCTACAGTTGAACTTTCAGAAGTGTAAAACTATGAGTTTTAGTTTAAATAAGCAACCAATAGAATTTACATATCAAATAAATTCATTAGTTTTAAAACGTTGAATATTCTATGATCGTTGTTAAAAGCATGTTGTGCAACACTAGACTCTTTTCTTCCATATTCTAGATGAGCCATATGCTCTTTAAATCTGGTGTTAATTGATCATCTCGTATGTCCAACATATTTTCGATCACAATCATTACCCATAAATACCCGATCTTTCATTTGGAAGAATTTTATCCTTTGGATTGTCTAGGAGTTGCTGTAACTTATCACTCGACGAATGAATTGCTGTTATACCCGCGTTTCTGAAGACCTTATTCAAACCACGAGTAAACCGGGGTTCGTACGGGATGGATACATATTTTGGAGGCTCTATATTATTTTGAAAGGTCGTAGAGTTACAAAGTCTGCCTTCGCTTTACGCTTTCTAATTAGTTTTTCAACTATATCTCTAGAATAACCATCACTCACAGCTATATCCTTTATTAATACTTTTTCCTTTTCAAACCTCTCATTACCGAGAGGGATGCTTAGTAGACAAGAAATGGAAGATGGACAAGAAAATTAAAACTCGCCATTTTATGTTGATAGGTGATCAAATTCTAACTTATTATCACTATTTTTAATTACTAATACATCTAAAAATTAAAGTTTTCCATTATTTTCTAAACTTTACAGAAATGAAACGACTATTTAATTTGGAAATGAAGTTTTCTACATCCATATCTACATCTTAGCCAAATCCTAGGAAAATACTCGATTTCTTCTTTTGCTTCAGTTTCAAATTGACCCATGAAGACATCAGCAATGAAAGGCGATAAACAATACCCATTGCGGTTCCTTCATATTGTTCATATTCTCATTCTTCTATTTGAATCTTCATATTCCTATCTTCTTATTGTTATTTTATTATACATTTGTAAGATCTAAGTGAGCATATGCCTCACTGATCTGTTATTCATTCTATAATAATCAGAAATATGACGCTGAAAGGGTCGTCAAAAGAAGATTGTTGAAATTTTTACATTACAAGGTCTATGGTTTTTGCCCCGAAAGAAGTTCTGACAATCAAACACTTTTGGATACTTTTGAAATACCATCACTGTATATGCGGCGTGTTTGATTTAGTTTAACTTTTGCTTTTAAACTTTTACACAATGAAATATATTGTATTTATCTCCTTGGAGAGACTTTTACGCTCACCCTTATACATACTATGTAGTAATTTAAATAAATTAAGTATGTATTGCGATGTGTATAATATAAATTTAAGACAGTTGCGTACTATTTCCATGGAACATAAACATCTTTTTTAGTTTTTTTCTCCAGTTTTAATGTTTGGAAAGAATTGCTGTGAAAGATTGTGTTTGAATTATATGTATTTTGGTTAAATAATTATATTTTCTTATCTTAAATAGTGCTACTATGTTACTAATTTCTGTCATTATCATAAATCTAATAGTATTTTTAATTTTGTACTAATTAAAATTATTAATGGTTCTGCAATTGGATTCTTGTAATCTGTTGGGCAATAAAAGCTATTATTATTATTATTATATAATACTAACAGCTAAATTTATATATAGGAAATCTGTATAATACAACTGTTACGATACACATGAAAAGAAAATTAATATTTGCCTCGCAAACAAAATTTACTAATATATTCCTCGTTTAGTCGTCACTGAGATGATGTGTAGCTGCAGCTTGCCCTGAAAATAAATGTCCCTTTATTAAAATGATATCCGAACAAAGCTGAAAGGTCATGGAAACAGAAGCGAATCCAGCAGAGATTATAATAATTCCTCCGTCTCCTATTCCAGCACATATAAGAGGATTTTATTTCACTTGGATCAACAAAAAGTAAAGATATAACAAAGTTTATTATATCGTTCGCGGAATCCGATACGTCCTCACGAAAATACTGATTGCTGCAATCATATAAGAAACTAGAGAGAAAATGATGTCATCTATTCCTGTGGGATAATAAAATAGAAGTTCCCAGCTTGCTTTTACAAATAAACCGATAGGGCCACGCACTGCATTCGGATAATAAGAATTTGCTCCATAAAATCATCCTCTTTGTCCCGGGGAAAGGTTTAAGTGTTTCAGGAGATAATTCAATATTGCTTGGACGGCAAGGGGGAATCCTTTTATTTTTTGCTCTAAAATCACTCTCTAGCGCGTGGTCTTCATAGAGGGTCATCATCTGATACGATTCCGGGAGAATGGTGGTAGAATCTTTTATTCATACTGAATGGGGCTAAAATTGCTAGACGTGTTCCAGTTACTGTTATGAAAAGAAAGTCCATAAAATATTTATTTTTAGAATTGTCTTAATATATCATTAATTGCAATTAGTTAATGGGTGATAAATCTCGAGTAATCAATTGTTATTGTTATAATTATAATAATTATATAATATATTATATAATATATATTATAATAATTGAATAACATTATATTATTGAGATGATTATTTCCATTCTACGTAGCGTACCCCGAAGTTTTCATTGCTTCTGAATTGTCTATTCTATGACTACATCAGGTTGCCTATTCCGTGGAAGCTATCGGATGTCTAAATTCCTTGCAGGTTTTTCCATAAGGTTATAATAAATACATATGACCTCAACGATATGACTGAACAGTTATTATTTTTGTACTTCTTTTAAGTTTTATTAAAAATATAACCCCCAAACACAATAATTAACGCAGTAGAAATAACAAAATAATCTTTTTGAATATTTAATTATCCTAAAAGGTATCGTCGCGTCTCGTTCCTACGGCTCCAAGTCGTTACCATTTCGCGTGGTCATCGCAAGAGAGAAGATATATTTCCTTTCTCCTATCCCGGATGTCTGCGGTTTAGGTGGGACAAGAAGGTATCTAAGGAGTCCCTACCATATAGCCAGATAACGAATATGTTAACAACGTATCAACCAATATGTGGGTTTTAGTTCGATTAGGGTTTTAGTGAATAAATACAATCTCGAAGATGACAAGTATATATTTTTCTGAAATGGGATAAATTTGTAGAAGATTGATGAAATAGGAGGAGTTTTTAACATAAGAAGAGGATTTTTCTGTGATTGGTTGAAGGATATTAGCTAAACGTCTAGCCAAGTTATGAGTGGAACGAAAAGCACTCACAATTGGTTTTAGGGCATATCAGTAGGAATTCTGGAAGACTTTTCACGGGTGATAAGGGTGTGTAATGTCAGGATGTAATACGGAGTTCTAGATGAAGATTTTGGTTTTCTTCTCTAGGTATATGGTAGGTCATTTGCGATATATTTATAGTCAGTAGGTTTATCAAGTCATTCATGGCATGTCAAGTCAGTTAATATAGTCAGAGGTATTGACTATAACTGTGACGTTGTCTTTGTCTACTGCGAGGATAATGAGTTCGTTGTTGTTCTTGTACATATCATGTCTTTCTATAGAGCGAACATTGGAAGGAAGTGGTTTGGCTGTGAGGACTATACTCGCAATGTCTCGTCTGGTGTCTTCAGCTTGGTCGGTTTGGGAGATTGGATATAGAATTATCTACTTGAGAAATAACAGTTTCTGTGGGGAAAATTTGTGGAGTACAATATTGGGGTCTAGTTTGATGTAGATGGGTTTTTGTTTAGTGAGGAGTTGGGAAAATATGTGCTTTTTTAGTATTTTGTTCTGTGTTGGGCTTTGTCCCATTGTTGGGATTTGTCCTGAGATATTCTGCCAAAGGTGCCGCAGTGTCGTTTTAATTTTCATAAAATAACCCCCCTCCCCTCTTGAAAATGGCACTAAAGCAGGTGCCGAAATGTCGAGATTTAATAACCGCGGTTCACATCTTCTGGATAAATGTATGCCTAATGCTTTTATATATAATATTTTCAAAGAAAACAAATATAAATAGTAGAATGGGTTTCTGTTTTCTGTGTATTCCAGTTTCGTCAAAACTAATGTCACAAAATGTCACCGAAAGTGATGATGTATTAATATTTGAAATTCAAGTATAAATGATCAATAAAACAAATCGTACATCACTCTGAAGATCCTCAATAAAGGTGAAAGAACTGGTACAATTTCTAAATGGTTCGTTTCCAAATATATGACCAGATATACAACTGGTAAGTGTGTCTTCCTTATTATTCATCTATTTGCTTATTTCTCTATGTAATGAATTGCTACAAACCCAAGATTTATTATCACAAAACAACTAAGAATAGCAAAGAACTTGAAAGCTAATATATATATATATATATATATATATATATATATATATATATATATATATATATATATATATATATATATTAGCTTTGAAGTTCTTTGCTATTCATATCTTGGGTTTGTAGCATTTCATTACATAGAGAAATAAGCTTATGCAAGCGTTGGAGTATTAATATTTTAAAATCAAGTATTCAAGTATAAATGATCAATGAAACAGGTCGTACACCGCTTTGAAGATCGTCAATGAAGGTGAAAGAACTTGTACAACTTCTAAGTGGGTCGTTTCTCTGTGTATGTCCAGATATAGTACTGGTAAGTGTATCTTCCTTATTATTCGTCTATTTGCTTATTTCTCTATGTAATCAAATGCTACAAACCCAAGATTACTTTTCACAATGACTACTTTTCAAATATGAATAGCAAAGAATATATATATATATATATATATATATATATATATATATATATATATATATATATATATATATATATATATATATATATATATATATATATATATATATATATATATATATATATATAACCAAAATGAAATAATATTCCAGCTTATTATGTTACATACATATAATTTTATTATGTTTAATTATTATCAAAAAACTTAAGGACTCACTTATAGATAACTTATAACGCGTAACATTTATATGAATAGAGGATCAAAAAGATAAAATAATGACATGAAAATTTTGCGCACAAACGCGGCTACATTTTTGTAGAGACCCCTGGCGTGGTAGAAAAGGATTGAATTCCAGTGACATCTCCTCGCTCGGGTACCTCCTTTCAAAGGTGAGTCCATTAGATTTTATGAAAAGTGTTTTTCTACGTCGCTGAAAATTTGCATATGAAAGCGCCCAACAAGGAGCCAAATATTAAAACTGCCCCCCCCCCCCTCACCTACAGACCCAAAGCTGTGCATGCGAAATTTCCTGTCATCGTAAAGTATGCGGATATACATTTAATGCCAATTTTCTGTAATGTTGTACTAAAAATAGCGGCTCTTCTACACTAAAAAAGAAATATGGAAAAATACGAAGAAATATTTGCATTAAACAATTTTCATTATTAAACATGAAATACGATTTTTTATGTTCAGAAATACGTTTTCCAAGTGATCTACCTGGTTGACCGATATAAACATTTGCATGGTTTTTTACATGGTTTGTGAAAGATAGAGAAATCATATTTGTTATTAATTTTATTATAGTTATATCTAAAAAAATGGAGTTATTAATTTCTTTTTCTACTGTAAATTTTATATTCTTCTGTAACATTAATACTTGTGGTTAAAAAAAATGTAAGATGTCTATTAATGCCTCAAAACATGTAGAAATGTCATATATAAAGGGTCCGCCAATAGGGACGCTCGATCTTTGACAGCTCATGGCGGCCATGTTGTTTGTGGTAGAGTTGGCAAACGTAGTTGTTATTATTCAGTGTATCTTCACAAACCACCATGAACCAATTCAGCCGCGAGCAACATGTGCAAATCGTTAAAACTTACGAAAATCATTCATCGGTTCGAGCAACGTTCCGCGCGCTCCGCCAATTTTACGGTGCAATTGATCGTCCTGCTGAGTCGACTATCCGTCGTTTGATTAACAAATTCGAGGCAACCGGTTCGGTGAACAATCAGCCAACACCGACGCGTCGTCGAAACGTCCGATCTGCCCAGAATGTCGCCGCTGTGCGCGATAGTGTGCGTGAAAATCCGCGACAGTCAATTTCACGTCGCGCACAGGAACTCCGCCTTTCGGAAACATCACTTCGCCGAATCTTGCATCTGGATTTGGGCATGCATCCGTACAAGATCCAGCTGACACAAGAGCTCAAAATAAACGACCATAGACAGCGCCGTATCTTCGCTGATTGGGCTTTAGAGCAGTTGGAAGTCGACCCCGATTTTGGTCGCAAAATCATCTTCAGCGATGAGGCACATTTTTGGTTAAATGGGAATGTCAACAAGCAGAATTGCCGTTATTGGGCCGAGAACAATCCACAGGAGGTCCACCAGGTCGCAATGCACCCAGCAAAGGTAACTGTTTGGTGTGGATTTTGGGCCGGAGGCATCATCGGGCCGTATTTCTTCGAGAACGACGATGGTGTGTCCATCACGGTAAACGGCGAACGATACAGATCCATGATAACGAACTTTTTCTGGCATGAAATCGACAATATGGATGTCGAGGATATGTGGTTTCAGCAGGACGGCGCTACGAGCCACACAGCGCGCGCCACAATGGATCTTCTGCACGAGCGCTTCGGAGGAATGGTTATCTCGCGCGGAGGCGACATCAACTGGCCACCGAGATCGTGCGATTTAACCCCACTAGACTATTTCTTGTGGGGTTTTCTTAAATCACAGGTCTACGCAAACCAACCACAAAACACTGATGCCCTCAAAGTCAACATACGCCACGCCATCGATGAAATACAGCCCGATTTGTGCGCCAGAGTCATTGAAAATTGGACTTCTCGTATGCGCGCCACCCAGCGAAGCCGAGGTGGACATTTGACCGATATTATTTTCCATACATAATGCCTTCGAATACTCTTTCAAGCAAAATATAAATTTCATTTATACCTCTCACACAACTTGCTTTATTTCATTTTAAAGATCGAGCGCGCTTATTGGCGGACCCTTTATATATATATATATATATATATATATATATATATATATATATATATATATATATATATATATATATATATATATATATATATATATATATATATTGAGATAAAAAGATTGAGGTTCTGATATAAAGCTCAAATATATTGTAAATGATTTGAAATTAAAAGTAGATTAGTATAGATATAAAATAATAATAGATAAAACATATCATATGTAATATAATATTCATTAAGCTAAAAAGAGACAGAGACAGAGAGAAAATGTACGTAGTATACTGAAATAACAGGTGACAAAGCGGTAAATGCTTCAATCTAGCAACAACAAAATTGCATTAAATAATCGAAATAATCTGTGAAATGTCGAAATAAAGTTATTTCAGATATAATTTAAAGTTAATAGCTACCATAACCAATAGATATAAGTATTAAACAAATTTAATTTAAATATAATAACAAAAATGATAAGCTTCGAGATTATAATTGATAGCAAATCAGAGAAAAGTTCTTAAATTAAATATATTATTGAAGCAAATAAATCAAAATCTTTCTTAATTAAAGATGTGTATATAAGATAAATAGAGATATTATTGTATTATAGTAGGATATTATCAAATTAGGAAATTCACATAATATGGTAAACTGTCATTGGTTATGAATTGTTAACACAGTAAAACAAAGAAACTAAGTAATCTTCTACGATGTCTAATACATCTTTGGTGGTAGGCTAGCAAATAAATTGTGGACATTTTTTTGCAATTTTCAATCAAAACAATAAATATTTGATATTAATATTCATAAGAATTTTTAATAGTACACTTCGGTTTAATATTATATTTTTATATGAGAATGTAACCACTGGGGTTTTTACCAAATTGACCGATGTTGAAATGAAAGGGAGCGTCGGGGTTTGCAAAAATATGTATACATACATAAATATATACACACAAGATCTCATAGTCCTGGGTTCGTCGCGTATGCTTTAAAGTTAGAAGGGGAAATCTTAATATTGAAACATGGAGATTTAGCTTACCTCATATGCTCTCATGATGTCGGTGTTAATCCTGTATGGCTAAAACCTCACATCATCACTAAGATTCACGAACTAACTTTGTCGGATAATATTGAATTGCGTTGGTTAAGAGATTAATTCAAATAACTTCAAACCAAGATATATATTTAATATTTAACAGAATAAATTACGCTGACAATAAAACATTTACACTAAACAAACTATAAATTTGGACACAACCAGATGCGTCGCGCAAATAATGAATCTATTCATATGAAAACAAAGCTAATCGCTAGGGTTAAGTAGACCTGATTCTAATAGAACAATTTTGAGTGCCTTTCCGCTTATTAAACTATTTGACTTTAAACCCGAATTTACTGTATGAAAACCTGCCGGAAACTGCATAATTTTGGCTAAGATTGTTGTTCCAGTCCTCGCTGGGCGGGACCAAAGTCGATCTTTCATCCCCTTTAAGTAATACCACTTACTGGGGGTGAAATCTCCACCAATCCTATGGGACCTACTTTACCCCTTACATGATCTCAGGAAACTATTCCCGTACTCTAACGACATCTGGTTGCAAAATAGAAACTAAACATTTTACATGACATTTCTGAGATTACTCTTTCTGCATCAATTAGTTAGCTGTTTGGCCATTTTTCCCATACCCGGAAACCATAAATTAAGTGACGCTTCTAACGGACGACTATTATTTATGGTCGAATCTTTTCATGACGCTTTTATGGATCCTGTTAATTTTACAATTTATTTGAGATATTTTACTTTTTGGTAGTTACACATCTGTTTACGATTACGAAGTTATGCATTTACGAAGCTATGAAATTTTGCTAAGACCGTACTTAAAGAAAACACACTATACAAGATGAATTACTCATTTAATGTGAACCTTCTTAGAATTCTCTAAATAATAAACAAAGGACTTCTTGGGTTGCTATTCCCTTTCCGAACAGAATTATGACCTGCACTTTACCATTTTGTTACAAGAATATTAATAAGCATATTAGAAATTATTATAGTTGGCCAATTATGGAATTATTGTCAGATAACTAGACTATAGAAAGATAAATGTAAAAGAGTATTTTTATATTTACTTGAAACTGGAAACTTTAATAATTTAAATTCTAATATTTAGTTTGTTCCTAAATCATTTACCATCAAAGTTGTTAATGAAACCAGTTAAAGCTTTCTGAGAGATAATACGTCCAACTTTTATATAAAATATGCCTAGTAATTGGCCGACTGAATACCTCACCGTCAAACGTGATGCAACATCCACTTATTGTTGACAGATGCGGTAATTTCCGCTGATTATTATTACCTACTTAGACAATGAAATCCCGGTGGGACGTGATTTATGAGCGAAGGCATATCTGGAGCGATACAATAGCGCGGGAATTTACCCTTGCAATCGATGGGAATTCAAGAGAAAATGAGGACTTTATGAAACAATATTTTAGGAGGTCTTCTTTAAAATTCCTATTTTCAGGAGGCGGCTGTGCGATAGTGTCTCTTTATTATTGAAGAACGTAACCGGAAGGTCGAATCTATCGCTCCCAGGAGACACCGGCGCCAGCGGGTGATATAAGACAGTTCATATTAACTAAGGGCAAACCGTATTTACTTGCTGCTTGAAAATTATTGTATGAAGGTACGGGAGAATACAACCTTTGGCGTAAGCGTTGACTGAAGGAATTTCGAAGACGCGCCAGTCTGTGTTAAATATCGTATGTTATGATTGCACTAGAAGACAGAAGGCGCAACTGTCGCATTACGAATATCACTGTGGAAGCATGCGCAGGTAGAATGTTGTTTCGTGAGGTTGATTATTATATTATACCGACGTCGTAGCAGGTACTGTAATTTATTTGTTGCAATTTAGTGATGTGTGAATGAAGAGTGATAAGTGACGTTTGTAATTTTTAGGGTAATTCGACATATGTGTCGGTTAAACATTTTAAATTTGTTAGTAAACTCAAGGCACCGAATTAACCATTACACGTCATCAATAGGGATTGTTCAATCAATTGTTCAATCGATTGTTGCTGGCAATCAATACCAACCCCAAATGGACACAAAACTATAAGAAATGTGTTATTATTTGTAATAGTAGATATATATCTAGAATAAGAATTAGTATATATTTAAATAAGAATGCGCATTTAATAAAGACCATTTTTTAAGATAAATTGGTAATAAGACGATAATACCATTTTTATTATTAATTGTTTTTAACGGTTGGAGAGTGTGGACAATTTTACAGGGCGACCGTTGGCCTCGATAGTAGTTTTAACTTCATTGTTTTCAATGGCAAGGTATGTGTAGGTTAGTCGAGGAAATAAAGCACTAAAAACTGCTTAGTTATCAAGTTTTTGAACAGTAAGATGGATCTTAATGCGATTTTGTGGGTTCAATTCGTGAGAACGTCTACAAACTTTGTGAACTAAATTGATCCCTTAATTTTGAAAAAATGCGCATGCCGGGTGATCAATTAAGGGTATGGAGCGGCTGTATCTCAGCCGCTATTCATGCTACGATATTGGGGTAAAAAATGACCAAAATGACCACAAATATGACCAAATTAAATCGATTTAAAATATTTTTAAGGTCCTAACTTCTACGCCAGGGGCCGAATTTGCTATGGTGTTTCTTGGAGTAAGAAAAGTCAATACCTATACACCATTATTGAAAAAAGTTGATGGTTTTGGTGTCTAGAACATATCATAGACGCGGGCAATTGGTAGGTGGGGGAAAGTTGTCGTATATAATACGTATATAATACTAAAATTCAAAATACCTCGAAGGCAGTGCATCGGATCGGAAAATCCAAAATAAAAAGAAATGTGTACAACAAAATTCTCTACAAATTATCTCTTATAAATTTTTTCGATTTTTTTAACCGTTTTTCCAAAAATCGAGAAAAACCAATAAATATAATGAATCAGAAATGCCATAGGAACTAGAAAAAATATTTATTCTTCTCTATATTTAATAAAATATTTTTAACGTTTTTTAAAACATTTTTGTACTTACAAGAATTTCGGGGATATGGAGCAATTCGCGTTTTCCAATATGGCGACCGGAAGCCACAAAGAAATAAGAAAATTCGGATTTAAGGTTATTTGATAGTTCCCTTTCACACCAAAAAATAGGCCTTCGTGCATTTCACTTATAATTATGGCGATTTTGAGTCTAATTTTACCCTGAAAATGTATATAATATAATGTCTCCGACAAATATTACATATTTTCTATAAAATATTTATGTAATTTTTATCTACATGGCATGGAGATTATGTTTAAAATATTAAAAATATTATTCTTATCATTACAGAATATTTTAGTTTCGAAACACTTAATATCATCATGTAACAATGGTACCTTATCAACCCACAAAAACTCAAGCCCGCATTCAAATACGTTCGATTCTAAAATGGTTTCCAAGCCCAACGTTTTTACACTAAATTTACCCCGAAGCTCTAATCGCTCAAGATGTTACATTTCCCTTCCTGCTAGAAAAATGGTCGAGTTTTTGGTCCATTACGCCATTACCGTCAACTTTCATTTCCTGTTTGCGGATTTACCATTCATTTGGTCAAATTGAGGACCCTGGATGCAGCAGCGGTCGAGAGCCTGGCCTCGTTCCTCAATCATGTTTTATACGCAATTATACGGGGCTTCCCAAAAATCACTGAAATTCGCCAGCAGCACCGGAATTCTGATACTTTATGCATATTGGACCATATATATATATATATATATATATATATATATATATATATATATATATATATATATATATATATATATATATATATATATATATATATATATATATATATATATATATATATATATATATATATATTAGCCTTACATTACTTTTTTGTTTAAATTTGTTCATACCACGTCCATTTACATATCCTTTTATTTACATATATATTATATCATATATAGGTCACATTTATATTAACACATTTTGCATTAGTGAATTAGATATTATATTTAATTTCAGATACTGCGTGTTTTATTTGCACCTACCACATACCTTGCAGTCCCGTATTTGTGTTTATAAATTTATTTTATCGATTTTGCTAAAATCGGATGGCACCTGGGCTGAACCTAAAAATCTCTCTAATCTATGCTAAAAATGCGCATGGTACTAATCTTAGTATCATGAAAAGTGTGTGTATTATTCTGTGAATCGCTGTACATTATTACCATTATTACTTTTTAATTAAATAATATAATATCGACATCATAAAAGTGTAAGCTAGTAAAGTACTTACAGAAATGAGTATATCTTTTACGCGCTTGGGTCATGAAGAGTGCGAAGAATTTGCCACGTTAAAAACTCATGATCAGACAGAGGATAGTATTTGCTGCGTGTGAATTCTGCTAACAATATGTAAAACATTAAAACAATATATAACTGCAAGAGAAGTGTATCAGATCGACGCTGATTCTAAAAGAGAAGAGGATGATGTATGCTATTCAGCGGTTCTTCAAAAAGTTATAACGTTGCCTAGAATGGAAGAAATCAAGGTTGTCTTGTTTACTCCTAGAATCGTAGTATTCAATGAAAACTTTGTTCCGGTGGGACCGAAAACGCCTGTCAAACCAATCACACCTCTTTGGCACGAGGGTATCTGACAGGAAAAAGGAAGAAATCATAATCTTCTTTTATTCTTTCTTTTTAATTAACAGGGATGCCTGAATCATAACTCTTTGGCTAGACAACTGCTCGCATAAGAGCTCGGTCAAGAGTTTTATTGCATATTTTCTAAAAATTGTTTATTGTTGTATACAAATTTAAGGTGCCAAATATATTTTTCTTGTGCAGTAATGGGTCTAATGAATTTTAATTTATAATAGGTATATAATATTCAAGTATATTATAAGTAATATTTTATCTTGTATTATTTTTTCTAAATATTAAATCTTTCTATACTCAATGGTAATTGTTTCATTTCAAGTAAGTACTTATAAATTTCTTAATCAGAAAAGCAAATTTTTAATAGATTAATTTTGACAATTTTACAATAAAACTTAATTTTTTGGATTAGAATATTATAAAACAGAAATACTGCATTACATAGTAAAACGACATAATGGAAACCATATGCATCCTAAAATATATTAATAAAAAAGATATTAGATAATTTTGCAATACGTATATATATTATTATTATTATACATCATAACCAACGTAACAAAAATTATACAAGAAAATATTTATAAGTAAATGGTCTTGCTAGTTCTTTTGAAACTCGGAAGTATTTGACAAATTTTACATCGGATAATGTAAATGTCATTTGAAGCAATTGACGTTCTCCATCTGCTTGCTCTTCAGCATCGTGCAAGTCACCCAATATCACAACCGCTTCCAACATTTCATCAAGATCCATAACCGTAAAACTGGTTTGATATTGCCTATCAATTATAATAATGTCAAATATTAAGAAATATATTATAAATATTATTACATACCTGTAAATTGAAATACCTATTTATATAATTCTTACAATTAACTATAATTTCTCCCAAGATGAGATAATTTTTAATCACTACGTTCTATAAGTTGGGTTAGAAACTCAATTTTCTCAGGAGAACTTTATACTTCTCATATAAAATACCATGCGAATTCAGGTTCTCGTACAAATCAGTGAAGTGAATGCTTCGTGGTTTTCAAGAATAGCAAATGTTTGGTTACGAGAGAACTCCGCCCACTTCTCATGAGATAATCTACTTCCCGGATTTCAAGAATAGCTACACAGGTGTCTACCATTGTCACTCATCCAGTGAGGACGAAGCCGGTCTACTGTCTTACTCACTATACATTTTTCAGCCATTTGTGTATCAATCGTAGCAGTGACTGTTATACGTATTATTTTAATTTGTCTGTGCAACTCTCATGTTAATTTTACTCTAGTCGTAAATTTATCATTAATTTCCAGTGCAATCATTATTTATTCACAATTTATTAATAACTGATAGAGACAGTGTTAACTCTCAGTTAGTTAAGTGATCTCATGTAAATAAACACGTGTTGTAAGCTCCCGCCAACAACGGCAATTACCGTACCTGTATATATTGTACTTAACATTTTTTGGAAATAGTTTTAAATCAAAACGAAAACATGTAAACATTATTATGAAAGGTAAGTCAAATAATAAGAAAATGAATACAATATTAAGTCACTGTTTTTCACCAATACACTGATACTTTCACTGACACTGACACCAATACTTTCTATCAGTTTAAGTATATTAACTTCATTTATTTATATGTTGCTGACTGTACATGTCAGCAATGCCAAAAAGACGCAAAGGGCCTAATTTGAGTCGTCGAACGATCAATTGTAGAGATATACGTGCGAGATATAAGAACACGAAGATCAGGCGAACAAATCCAAGAAAACAATGCACATGTGCGTGTGAGCATGGCGCAGTTACGTGAGTCACAATCGCAAGAGGCACGAGATGAACGAAATCAACAAAGACAACTAGAACGAAGAGAAACGCGACTAGAACTAGAACTAGACAACTAGAACGAAGAGGAACAAGTTCATCGAGCATTTACATCAGATTTATTTCTTCGACTTGCATTCCAGTACGAGCCTGATGTTGAATATAATGTTCATTCCAAAGTGGTTATTGGTACTTTGGAAAAGGAATGCCCTCATTGTCATGCACTTAAATTTAATTTTTATGAAAATAATACAAAATATAAAAAATATTGAACTAATGTGGTGAGTAAAATAGTTTATTTTTTATATATTATGTTCCACGATAGCGAACATTTGAAGATGCAGGAGGTAACTGCAACTCTATTAGCAGGAAAATCTAAGGTGAGATATGAAGTATGTTAATATTATGAGCAAAGCGAAATAAAAGATCTGAAAATTGTGATTTGGCAGAGCACGCATATTTTTAGAGAACACGGACATCGATATTAGCATCGATATGCTCGTTTCGTTTACAAAACGAGCGTCGAGTATAGTGTTATCAATATTAATTAAAAAAAAGCTGCTGGAAAAAAGTTTTCCGGTTGCAATATTAAATGGAAAAAAATAATTGCAAAAAAAATTTTACGTGTTGAGGTATCGAAAATAAAATAGTTTTGCGACTGTAACATCGATTTACCAGATACCTATATTTAGACGCCAATTAAAAAAAATTTGACAAAAAAATTCCAAGTGACAATTTCTTCTGGAAACTCTCCGTGGTCAATTTAGATACCTAGTTTGAATTATGCCTATAGTTAAATCTACTATTACTAAAATGTATATTAATACTTAAAAATTCACATATTTCGTAATTCTTGCAACTATCGGAGACATTGGAAATGATAACAAAATATATGAAACATAATATACCGATACTTTTGAGTTGTTTCGAATACGTCAAATACTATGGTGCGCGTGCATGCTTGTGGCAATTTCCAGATTGGCTTTAGAATGCTTATGTTTATTAAGTGTTTATTAGTAATGTTTGGCATGCGATTGGGTCCCTAGCATTTTATAAATTTAGAATAACACGTTATTTAATAATTTAATATAATATTGAGTATGGATACTGTCACAATTTGCCACAAGAATGCGCAGAACGTACTACGCACCGAGTTATTGTCTCATTATCAATACAAGTTGCGTTGTATTTATCTTACTCGCTTGCTCTAACAGGATAGGTCTATTAACTGTTTATTATACACACAAGGTTATATATAAATATAAACATAATTTTTTAGCATTTTATTTTTGAAAAACTTAAGTATTACTAATATAATACACATCTCAATTTACTAGTTAGGTATGTAGTAAGGAATAATAAACATGATTTTTAATTAACCAACTTATATTGGATTTGCAGTTAAACTTAAAAAAACAATCACAGATCTTACATATTACGCAAGTATCGCAGGCGTATTGAAAATACCAGACACAACTGGTAAAATTTTCTCAATTGAATTGAATAAAAATTAAACTCAGTTGTGTTACGATTTTTTTGTTCGTTTGACCCTGAAGGTCTTGTCGTTTTAAACAGGTTATCTTGCATGAGGTGGTCAAAAATTACAGTCTCATTTTTTTTGTTTTCGAATGTTTCTTTAAAAAAGTTTTTGTTTGCCTAAAAATAGTGATGACTTTGTCAAAAATTGTGTTGTATACACAGGGTGGTTAAGAATTACAAAAATCTTAAAATTTGAAAAGAGGAAACTGTTATTTTTGATCACCCCGTATAAAAACAATTGTCGCTAAATCATCATTAGTTTTTTATACGTGGTGATCAAAAAGTACAAACTTTACTCTTGAATTGATTTTGTAATTTTTGACCACCCCGTATAATAAACATAATTTTTGTCGACATTACTTTAAGCAAGCAAAAACTTTTATAAATAATAGCGTATTCCCGAAAACTAAACATTTTTTGATATTTTGTAATTTGTGACCACCCCGTATAAAAAATATGATTTTTGTTGACATTACTTTAGGCAAGCAAAAACTTTTAAAAATAATAGCGTTTTCCTGAAAACTAAACATTTTTTGAGATTTTGTACTATGCGACCACCCCGTAAAAAAAATATGATTCTTGTCGAAGAGTAAACTGTGATTTTTGATTACTCCGTATAAAAACAATTGTGGCAAAATCATCATTAGTTTTTTATACGTGGTGATCAAAAAGTACAAACTTTACTCTTACCGAATTTTAAGATTTTGTAATTTTTGACTACCCCGTATAATAAACATAATTTTTGTCGACATTACTTTAAACAAGCAAAAACTTTTATAAATAATAGCTTTTCCTGAAAAGTAAAAATTTTTTGAGATTTTGTAATTTGTGACCACCCCGTATAAAACATATGATTTTTGGCGACGTCATTACTATTTTTTGGGCAAGTAAAAACTTTAATAAATAATATTTTATTTTTGTAATTTTTGACCACCCCGTATAATAAACATAATTTTTGTCGACATTACTTTAGGCAAGCAAAAACTTTTAAAAATAATAGCTTTTCCCGAAAAGTAAACATTTTTTTGAGATTTTGTAATTTGCGATCACCCCGTATAAAAAATATGATTTTTGTCGTCGTCGTTACTATTTTTTGGACAAGTAAAAACTTTTATAAATAATAGCGTTTTCCTGAAAACTATTTTTTTTTGAGATTTTGTAATTTGTGACCACCCCGTATATAAAATATGATTTTTTCGACGTCATTACTATTTTTTGGGCAAGTAAAATGAACGGAATTACTACTTATACTTGAACAGTTTTGATATTACAGGTAAAACTAATATTCATAAGATTAATAATTAATAAACACTAGCGGCCAAGTGACCCAGGCAGCTTTCACGATGGGGAATTATGCAGTGAATGCTGTCAGGCATCCTTTTTTATTTAAAAAATTATAAATAAGACACAATTAAAATAATAAATTCATTATTCAAATTCATCAGTTCTTTTAAATGTGTATGCTGCTGAATGTATATTCTTAAAACGCGGCCGCTCATTAGCTAAATCAGAATCTCTTATTTAGTGATTTATGATTTCATTTTTGCTATCATAATTGACAATGGGAACCTACTCATGTTGTATATAATACAAATTTGTGTAAACACTAACGCCCGGTGTCGACTCTTTTAGGATAGGACCGTAACAGCTGAGCGATATGTTTATTGTTTATGTTAGGTAGACGTATTTAATTGCCTTCAGGGCGAGACAGTTTCGATAACTGTAAAGTATTTATGGGCTGCTTTGACGGCCCTATGAAAGGAATAATATGTAGAGGTTTTGTTAGTTAGTTTAGAATAATATACGTTTGTAGCCTACACTTGTTCTTTTATTTTAATTATCGTCGGGCATTCCTATTACACTCGAATTATTAAATTTATGAAAATTATGATTATGAAAATATCCCGATTATTTACATCACTACTAGCAATGCGCCACCTCTTCCAATATAGCTGCACTGAATACTCCCCACTCCCCAGTACTCTTCACGAGCCGAGCGCTGCGGTATCTACATGTATTGCGTCACTCGATCGCGACACCGCTGTCTATTGGCCTTGAACGAAAACTTCTAACTTGGTACCCATATACTCTTGTCTAAACATAAACATTTCCAATGTTAAAAATATATTTGAATTGAGTCGCCTACGGGAAATGCTTTCAGATTTCAAATATTTTCTTTCCCCAACAAAAAATTAAATAGAAAAAAAAATGAAATACCTAATAATCGCATTTGAACGATGTGTGTGTACAAAACCCCACGAGCGTTCTTGCGATAACTCGAAAAGAAATTACCATTACAAGCAGGCAAGGCAATAAGGGGCCAACTACGTAACGCGTTCCCATGCGAAACTTTCAATCACCCCAAACTCCCTACAAAAGGTCGATCAAATATTACAACCAAACTTTTTCCGGAAAATGGATGTACGAAGCAGTTGACGGTATGTAAATATAATAGATCTAACAGCACTTCAATTTAAATAATTTATGTGTTAGCGCAGTCAGATTATGGGAGCTGCTGTTTTGTCACGCATTTTCAGATGAAAAGTGCGATGTGTTTTATTATATTCGCGATACGCTGCATATGAAAATCTTATGTGTCACGCTGTACAATAAAAGGAGTCGTTTCTAAAGCTATCTGCATAGAATTGAAAAAAGGGGAAAATCGTGCATTTATAAACGGATATTTAAAAAGTATTTACAGCCCATCAGTAAATAATAAAGCGCTATATAGACGAGTATTACAGCATCACCTACAACATCGTTAAGACATCAAAAATATAGTTAAATAAGTCACAATGTGGAAACTATAACATTATGTGGAATAATTAAATGTTTTTTGAATAAATCTGTTGCAAAAAAGTAGAGACATATCGTCGCCATGTATGTGAAGGGTCCTAACCCACAAAAACAGAAAAATGGAGTTTTTAAAATGGAGGGCCATTTTTAAAATAAAAATAAGTTAATTTATCATTTGTGAAAAGTTCTATGACATAAATTTATAAGAACATCGTTTTTGAGAAATATGCTTTTAGTTATATCCCACATCTCAATAAGGTGAATGGTTCTATGTCAAATAGAACCATTCATTACCCAGGGTAACAATAAATTGTGAAGAGACCTAACCCGTAATATTAAAATTGCGCGGCATTTTTGTCCTATTATTTACGTTTCCAAACTGTTCAGTCAGTTGTTTTTAAAAAGTGATAGAGCACGTGACGATTTTATAAGTTTTCAATGGCATGGCTAATTTAACAAGAGGGAAGAAAATGGTTCTATTGGCTGTTAACCAAAATATATTATCTACTGTAGCTTTGGGTACGTATTATTGTAATAATATATAATAATAAATTATAGTACATAGCACTCTTTAGTCGGTTAACATAACCTAATTTATTTTCAAAATTATTACAGTCTTGTCTCTATAATATATAACATAATAAGTATAGTAATAAATAGTATGTATAGGTATACATATCGTTTACTGAACCATTACACAGGACGGCTAGTGGGTACACCAAGGGCTGACCAGTTTTCGGCAAAAATATTTTGCTTTTTTTGTTTTTTCCACAAAAGTGAGGTCACATTACAAACAGAATCTTGTCATTCCCGTCTAGTTCGATAGACAAACGGCGCGCCATCTTACCATTTTTAAGGTGGGTCCTTTAAGCTAGGTACTTACTGGGTGTATACTGGATGTTCATTAAATGATATGTATATTATTATTATTATATTATTACTAAGCATCCCGAAAAATATTTTTCATGAAATTTAAAAATACTATTTGATTTTATTTGAATTCGTAGTTATTGTCAAAAATTGTGTAAATATTAATTAAACAGTCAGTAGTTTTTTTATAGAGAAAAGACTGCCTTCTATTAGATAGGTACCTAATAAATTTTTGATATTTATTATTTAACTTCTTTTAATATTAATGGAATGCAAATATTTTTCACTGAGAATAATTATCTAAAATTCTTTTTTAATTAATAAAATAATCTAAAATAAGTATTTTATAAAAAGTGTAGGTATTATAATTATTAATAATTTATAAAAAGGCGTTTCCATTTCTTTCTAGATAATGGAAAATATAAAACTAAAACTAAAATTTGTTCTAAAGAAAATGTGCCTACAACACCTTCAAGTAAGTATAAATTGGTATAATCTTTTTCTCCTTTTATATTTTTATTTTGGAATTTAAAATGGAAGTTTAAACAATTTTTATTTTAAAAAATAAATCGTATTGCAGTGAACGTCAGGTAACTCCCGAAAAATTTTGTTTTTATAGACATATTTTCACCACGGAATTTAATATTGGTTTTCATAGACCCAAAAAAGACCAATGCGATTTTTGCCTTAGATTTTCAAATTATAATGATGATGAGAAACGTATTTCACAAGAATATGATTTGCATTTGAAACAGAAAGAGGAGGCAAGGGAACATAAGCAGCTGGATAAGGAAAGGGGAAAGAATGACAGTACGTTTGTAGTATTTATCATGGATATGGAGAAAGTGTTAATAACGCCTTCACTAAATGTTGGAAAATTATATTACATGCAGAAACTAAAAACGTTTAATCTTACCATATTTAATTTGGGTAATTCTGTAGCAAACAACTTTATGTGGCATGAGGGGGTTGGGAAAAAAGGTTCGTCAGAGGTTGCTACTTGTTCGTGGAACTGTTTATCATCTCTCGAACCTACCGTAAAAGAAGTTACATTTTTCGCAGATACTGCTGCTGGCCAAAACAGAAATGTTATAAACGCTGCTATGTTCTTAAAGTCTATCATGGAACTACCGTCTATAGGAATAATAAATCAAAAGTTTATGGAATCTGGACATTCCGAAATGGAATGTGACAGTGTCCACAGCGCTATTGAAGGAAGGGGGTCTAAAATTGACGTTTTTACTCCAGATGGGTGGTACGTGGTAGCAAGAACTGCTAAAATAGTTGAACCGTTTTATAAAGTCACTGAGATGGATTTTGGTGATTTTCTGGATTTTAAAACATTTTCTTCAAACTTAATAAAAAACAGAAATAAGTCGGAAGATGGCTCGACAGTGAATTGGTTAAAAATTAAATGGCTACAGTATAGAAAAAACGACCCTTTAGTTATATTTTATAAGGAAAGATTAAATGATTTGGAATTTAAACAAAAAAAAATAGAAAACTTATAACAAGGGCAAACAACAAGAATTCGGGTTTATTGGACGTTAGTCCCTTATATTCGGCTGCATTGCCAATTGAAACATCGAAACTAAAAAGTTTAAGGCAGCTATGTGATTTGCAAATCATTCCATCTACCTATCATGCGTTTTATACTGGCTTGCTTAGTCAAGAAACTTCTGAAGAAATTTCTTCATCCGAAGACGATGCGTAATATTTTATTTTTTTTAATGTACCTACATTGTATTCCATTGTATTGTACAAGAATTTCTTAGGATTTAAAGTATTGTACTGTTTTGAAATCAATAAAGTATGTCATAATAATATACACAATTCTTATAACATATAATATTATTATTTGAAACCCCAAAATAGTTTGTCATGAGCGTTAGGTCAACTAAAATAGAATGTTATTTTTTATATTTAGAAATTGTGAAAGGTCCTAACCCACAAAACTGTAAAACTATAAAAAAATGCAAAATTGTAGTTTCATATATAAATGTACTATCATTTTACAAATTTTATTTTCAAAGCTGTCATTTAGTATAATTTTTCAATAAAATAAAAACAGCAAAAAACCTGTTATTTCATTAACAACTCAATTTAAAACTTTAATTTCTCAAAACCAATAGTATGTGTGATAGGACCCTTCACATCCACGGCGACGATATTTACTTAATAAAACCAAAGACATTTAGTTTCTATTTCACACAGAATGTTTTATTTCACAACCCCTTCGAGAATAAGAGAAGTACTGGGCCCATATTTTTTTGGTCAAAAATTATAATACTGTACAGTATTTCAAATATCTGTCATCTCTAGAAAACTGTTTTTTTAGCTACCGATGACAGTTGTGAGATAAAATAATTCAATAGATTTTTTAACATATTTACTCTGAAATTGGACTTAGCCTTTTATTGGAATTACATAAAATCAAAAACTCTTTTAACCATTAAAACCCTTGGCTCTCTGAAGCTTTCTAATCTACGGTTAAGTTAATGAAGGGATTTTTCATAGCGATATCTAATTTATATTTATAAAACCACTTTGATTGATGAAACACTGGAAAAATACAAAATACCTACTTAAAAAATCATCGCAATCACATTGAATATGCTAAAAAAATATTCCTTATATATTAATAACATCAACATAGGCTGACCACAAATAAATGCAGTGTTCATTTTTAAAATCCATATGACATAATCTTTCTTTAGTACGTGGGCGATATCAAATATGACGAATTTGTTTCCAACAGCTAAATGAAATGCACCATATTTTGTAGACCTACTCAACCGCAAGACAAATTGCAACCTATTTGTCTGGATTTGTGTAATTACTTATTACTTTTTTCCGTGCTAAAAGACATTTAAAGATAGTTGAGCAAGAAATGCAAATTAGCTAGCTACAGTCACTCAGTTTTCATCAATATATAAATTAACGTTTTAAATATGTTATTAGTTACCTCTTTTGCGTATATAAATACACGCAAACTGAACTGGAACTGAACTGATTCTGAAATTTGTCTGAAGTCAAATTAGTACAGCTATTTGTCAAATCGGAAACAATAGGCGAAATATACAGTCAAATGGAGATTATCCAACGTAGAGTACCACAGGGTACAATTTTATGCAATTTACAATTTAGCTTACAATGTAAGGGGGATATAATTAGTTACGCAAATAACACTGCCACAATTATAATACCTAAATATAAATTTAAATCAGCATCAAAATTTAAAAAAAAATAAGTCCTATGTCTGTAACTCATATTAATGTTGCATGAAGAACACATTCCAATTATTTTTAATATCGAGGAGATGCAACGTTGGTAGATATAGAGCAATCTCGCAGCAAAACTGCATAGCGAACTACCAACTGAAATATAAAAAGTCATAACGCATATAAAACATTTAGAGTAAAATAATAAAGATTTAGAAATTCACAATAAAATAGATATACAGTAATATTGACTGCTACTTATGTACCTCTATTCCATATTTATATAATACACTTGTTTGTATTCCTTCTTTATCATTCCATCACATTTTTTGTAAATTGGTATAAGCTTTAATTTTATATTAAATGTTATTGTAATTTGTTTTTACATTAATTTGTAATTTAATTTAATTATAATTTGTTTCTATATGACAACGACGACGACGACTAAATTTTCAAAGACACCAAAACAGTTATACTTCGACACGCGCTTCGCTAACCAAGTTAGCATCATCCGGAGATAAATAAAACTAGTTTTCATCGTCAGTATGCAGAGTTCGATCTCCTTCCTCTTTCATACCTATATTTCGTTTATTAATTCAGTATGTTGAGATACTCTACTTTAATCAGTAGTAACATATTTCCGTAATTTAATTTCTCTTATTTTCTGTTGTAATGTTAGAAGTTCTTTTAAATCACTAACAATTTTGAACAGTTCACTCTTACATATGCATTTAATCAAAATTTCCTTTTCAAGTCTTTAAGCACGCCGCCTCTGTCATATTTAATACTGTATACAGTGTATGATATTTCTGTTGATAATTTATTTATGCTAATGTATTTATAATATCAAGTTTATGTATATCAAGCAAATAATAAAAGGTATGTTTTCAGTACTGAAAATCCATATAAAGTGTTGTCATTCGTCATAACGTCATTTTAATTTGTGTTTTAGGTTTATAAAATATTATTTTTACATCGGAATACCGTCAGAAATAGTAATGGACTTTCGTTAACTGAAGACATAATTTTGGTGAACAACTAAATATAATATGTATCATTTAATTATTATATAGAATAAAAATAGACTTTATTCATGTATATCACCTTTTAGAAAAAATCACCAGTCATATTCCTCATACTTTGTGAGGGGCTTTTTACTAATTAAATTATTTATAACTTCAAAAAAATAGTCCAAAACATAATTAGCTCTCAAATTAGATGTTACAATTCTTTTTTATCACATCTGGTTTTATTTATTATTTCCCATCCGGCTTTTTATTTAGTATGAAACTTAATAGTAATAAAATAACAATAACGCTTATTGGTCCCAAAATGCAAAATTGCAATTAAAATATTAGTACAATAATATAAGTTGTATAAACGTAAGTACCTTATCACAGAAGTAGTTATAAGTAACTACATGTATGTAATAAAGTTACTTAACGCGCGCCGATGTTCTTGGTTAAAGATCTGACCTCGAGAGAAGGGGGCCGAGACCGCCTCGTAAGAAGTAGGCTTCGCATTTCACGTGATGCTCCTCACAAATGTAAAAAAAAATCACGTGAAGTTACGCAGCCTTCCCCGGTCCTGACTGTTGGGCGCCACCAGCAAAGCTTTGCTTCTGGCGCTCTTGGCTTTCTGCGTCGGTGTGTATTACCCCCGGGGGTGTCGTGTCGGGATTTGCTTAATTACAATAACCAACATTTTCAATATATTAATGAAACATACATAATGTAATTCTAACGTAAAACAAATGAAATATAAACATAATCTGACATAAAACAAATAAACCTGAAATAGAAAACAATAATAGAATGTAAATGGACCGATAAGTTTTTTTAATAGTAATTTGTCACATTCGGGAGAGGTCATGATCGAGAAGTACTTAAGTCATAATTTATAATAAATTATTTATTCGGGTTGAAGTCATAGCCAGTAAAACAAAATATAACCCCTTATATTTATATTATATTTCCTATATAATTTATATTATATTTAGTTTTTTCACATCTAGGAAACACAATAGCACCAGGTCGATCGTTGCGTATTATATCCATGTTCGTGAGGTATTAGATTTATTTTACATTTTTTTACAAATAATATAATCTTTAAGAATATAATTGCCTTAAATCTAGTAGGTATGTTGAATTCCTCGTGTAGAAAATTACCAGAGAATAAAATATCTCTTTTATAAATTACCATCATAATCCATTTATGTACTATATATGTACTTCCTTCAAAAAACATTCCTTCCTTTTCAGAAGTCCTTCCTTTTCAGAAGTAACAACGCAATTATTTCTGATAACTCATGACGTCTATGACTTTTGGTCAAAAAACCTTCATTCCTTCTCCTGCAGATAAAGGAAGCTTTCCACTAGATTACGAAGGAATTTACAAAAAAATTATCAGTAAGTACATGAAGTGTTTACATATCAATAAGAACGATAATTCAGAGAGCTAGCGGCTTGTAGAGAGGAAACACGAGAATATTTGGGTTGCCGCATGGAGAACAATCTTTGGCCAAAGAGGAATGGTCTACACTTGGTTTTAAGGACTTGCAAGATAAATAAATACTTTAAAAATGGTAATAATCCTTACAGGGTGTACAGGCAATGTTGCTACAATTAAGTTACCAGTTGTAATCAATAGTATTTTAGAGGAATATAAGGATTTTAATACAGAGGTAAGAGGTAAGTCATACACATACACACCCCATGCTATAATAAACCAAAGAGTAGCAAAATGTTCTCAGACATTGTATATTTACAAAGTCTTTTAGATAGCGAATGTCCTCTGATTTTTTGACTACCTGTTTTGTATGTAGGTCCCATCTCATATGTCTGTCAACAAGAACCCCTAGATATTTTATTGAAGTTGGATCAGGAATTTCTACTTTTAATCCCAGATTTATGGGTCTCGAATAAAAAAGTCCGGTAATATAGGAAGGTATGTACGGTATTTTTTGTTAGTAAAGTCTTAATTTATTATAACTAAGCCATTTAGCTACTTCTCGGAAATCGTTCTCTATTTCCTATTTCAAGTTTTCCCACGAAGATGCCAAATAAAAGATGTCACGGCCGTGCCATCGCCAAAACTCATATTTTTCCCACCAAATTTAAATTTAAGAGGCTGTTTATATGAAGGGTGAAAAGACCTTAGCATGGTTCCTTGATGGACACCAAAAGTAACTGCTTGTAGATTAGTATTAAACTTGTCTATTTGGACTTACTAAAAATATTGCAAGCTTTGCCTCGAACTTTTTAATACTCGAATAATTTTCCAGTTTTTCTAACAGTCTTCATGACAGACGGTGTTAAAGCCTTTAGAGAGGACGAGAAAATGTTAACCATGAGTATTATTTTATCTAATGAATCATATTATATAGTAAATGTTAATTTATAGACAGCATCATCAGTTGATCTCCCATCTCTAAATCCATACTGACAGTCTTACAAGATTTTATTTATTTTAAAATTGCAAAGGCTTATATTTTTGTTATCTTTGAAGCAGATACCTTGGTCGATAATACCTAATATCTAGCCTACTATCATTTTTAAATACTGGTTTTATAGCAGCACATTTTAGGTCATTTGGAAAACGCCCTATATCTAGACATATATTTATTAAAAATGTAAGTGGTTTAATAATTTTATCAGTATCTCCTTTTAAGTTTCTGCCCGCATTTTATCTAAGCCTGGTGATTTTTTAGGCTTCAGTTTTTTACGATATCTAACACTTCTAATTCGTCCGTTGAGTACATACTTATACATAGTGTTTCCAAATAGTCCAAGTTGTCTCTCTGGTTATTTAAGTTTGGTAAGTACGAGTATAAGAATTTTTTCATTGTTTGCCTTTACCTTAGCCTGATTTATTTCCTATTTGTATTACTTTTTTAAATTATTTTAAACTTGACTATTTATTTTTGTTGAAGAAACAATTATAAGAACTGCTTCAAAAGTATTCTTAGAGTTTTTATTACTATCAAAAACAAAATAGGTTTTTAAAACTTTATTTTATTGGCTTCTCTTTAAGAGTTATTAGAAAACATAGCAACTTAAGATTAGAAACATTATTGAACATTTCTTTCAAAAACATATTGCACATTTTTGTAAAAAACTGTGCGACGTTGCTGCACTGCTGAAACCTATTATTTCCTCACTTTGGAATACTCCCTTTCACCTTTACTACAATATAGTAAAAGCTCCATCAATCAATTTTTTAACCCGTACATTATTCGTATCCACGAACATGAATGAGCGCTTTCGCATAAAATACAAACAGGTGCACAAAAAGCGGCCATCAATTCTTTATCAGCCGGTTAATTAATTTCCTATCTGCGAGCATGCGGGGTTTAATTAACCATTTATTAATACCCGCGAACGGGGTACGCACAGGCACATTATACTGACCTTATTAATAAATTCGACAGGAAATCTTTCCACACTACAGTATTTCCACGTTACATTTTATTAAAATCAGCACCAAGACACAATTTATATAACTGCCAGCACATAATTCGGCACTTTATTAAATTTCCAAAAGTCAAGTCACATCGCCCCGCGGAACGTGTGGCCGGAGGCATTAATCATTGTCTCTTTTTAAAATCTCCATCATTATTCTCGCACGGGGCTTACATAGCTGGAAACTTATAAAGGGTCAGTAACTCAACTAGGAGTTAAACCGCATCAGGTTCTATCCGAAAGGGTTTTTTTGTAGACTAGAGTCATTATTCATGACAATTCTTAGATTAAAGCTGTTTAATTTGATGCTACTTTCGTAGTTTATCGTACTTTTCCCGACACACCAGCCGCATGGCGCTAGGCAAAAGGGGTTACGCGCGATACTGAAACTGCCTGAAGTTTCAGCTTTCGAACTGGTTGCCGAAAAGTGCTGAAATCCGCTTTGCGCAACTCCCACCTGCGCATCACTGTGTTTAATAAATTATAACAAATTCCTATTACAATAATAAAGTTAAAAATAGCTCATTTCCATATAGTTTCTTTTATTTCGGGACGTTATCTGATTTTTTTATTGTGTTATCCATTAGGTGTATACACGACTGTAATAATGGGTAAGTAGTTTTCGGTGGTAAATTGGTTGCTTTTGTGTGGGAAGCTTCTACTACTTGTACTACTTTTTGTATTTGATATAATAAATGAGCCAATCGTGCAAGCAACTGGTTTTATTGGTACTAATATAGGCTATTGATTATGTAATTGAAGAAGGAACTAATACTAATTTAAGATATTTTCATATGTTCATTTGTACATTAGAAATTATAAATCCACAAAGTGCTTTTAAATTTAGACTTTTTTTTTAGACAGGATTTTTGAGACAGGAATAAAGGAACCCGCACATTTCTTATGGAAAATGACTTTCTGCAAAATTATCGGAAAGTTTGATATGATGCAGCTGATATGTGGTCCTGCTTAAAAGTTCTCATGGGTATAACTCAATCATATAACCAGTTTCGGAGTAATGAGTCGTCAAAATTGGCTTCTTTGAATTTTACATATTTTTTTAAAACATTTATCTCTATTTTATTTATCAGTACATTTTCTTTATTAGTACTGTATGGTGTCTTCTTAAAATGTAGCACACAATTCTCACAGTCACACTTTTATGTGACGTTAGTTTTGACGGAAGTCAAATTTTAAAAAAAGGTAAAAAATATAAAAACTTATAAATAATAAAAAAATAAAAGCTAATAAATATATTCCAGGATTTTCTTTAGAATTTTCGAAATAATAATTGATACAGATTTACATAACAAATGATTTTAGTTTTGACTAAGCAAGCAATTTCTCTATCACCCCCTCTTTAATTGCCTCAGAATTCTATTGTATATGTAATTCAATATTTTCTAGCATATAGCTAGGAAAAGTAGCTATTTTAATATGAGTGATCAAACAAAACGTAATATATCCACTTTTTGGTCATTTGGAGTTAGGTACAGTGCATCTGTTTTAGGTATGACAAATCCATTGGCGACCTCAGATTTATTCAAAACATAATAATTCCCATTGAAATTGAGCATTAAATGTTAGCGATTCAATCAAAATGTGATAAATCCAAAGTGTTGTAAAATGTATTTAGTTTTCAATCAAATTGTAATAAATCCAGTTGCCGGTAAAGTAAAATCCTTTATTAAAATTGAACTAAGTTCAGAAGAATTGAGTTAAGTTCAACATAAGTTCGGTAGAAGGAGACATCCAACTTTAGCAGATAGTAGAAGGTTTTTCCTCGCCTGCTTCAGATTGCTGTGGAACGTGCATGAGACTAAAGTATCAAAATGTAAAGCGATAAGCAAAAGAATAACACTATGATAATGAATAGCAATAATAGAAGAGCAAAAACTTTTTATGAATTAACTAAAGAAAAACCAGATGCATCTCTCATATTTTGCTATGATATGCAGCAGGTGCAACCACTGCCTAGAACTCCAATATCTGATGCTTTTTATGCACACCAAATTAGTTTCTATATATGTTATGCATTCTATGATATGCAATCTAAAAATCCCACATTTTTTACATGTACCGAAGACTTAGCAGGGAGAGGTTCTGTTCAAATAGGATCTGCTCTTTTAAATTACCTTGACTCCCTTAACTTAGAAGGCATAAAAATTCTCAGGTTATTCTGTGATGGATGTGGGTAGAATAAAAATTCACATATAATACATGCACTCTACTTTTGGCTAAAATTTAAAGCCTCTGCACATGCGAGGGAAATAAGGATAACCTACCCTGTTCGAGGACATACCTTTCTTCCGGCAGATCGAGTGTTCGGCAGAGTTGAGAAGTCATTACGGAAAATCCCTTTTGTCAAGTACAAATTGGAGTACGAAAATATATATTCTAATTTTGCTGTCGTCAAGGAACTTGTCATAGAATGGAATTTATATGATATGAAAAGTTTAGATAATACTTTAAAAAAAATGGAAGGAATTTCCGATTTGAAACAAATTTATCTGAGAAAGGAGAAAATAAAGAGGACAATAACAACAATAAAAGTGGTTGATTTCCAGAATTTTAGATTTGAATCGCTAACAGAAGGTCCAAAAAATTTAAGTAATTAAACTAGGAAAAACCGATCGAAACTTAAGACAGGAAAAGGTAGCACTTAATAACGCCATTCCAGAGAAGAAAAAAAATGTCTAAAACATCTCATGGATGAACAGTTTTCGGTCCACAATGGATGGATGACCAACAGTTTTCTTGATATAGAAGCCTTTTAAGTGCTGATGTGCAAATCGAACGAGAAGAGCCGGAAGAATATGAGCTATGTTTAGAATCTGACCATGGTGCTCACATTTCATTTTTTGTTTCTTGTTTATTGCTATTATTTTCCAAATAGGTTAAGCATTAGTTTTTTAGCAACAGCTTTTTTTATTCCAATAAAACTTATTAAAACCTCAACTACCAATCAATCAAATCGTAATAAATCCAGTTGAGTCAATCAAAACGTAATAAATCCATTTTTTTTCGTGATAATTACTCCTCATATCATACAAGAGCTACAAAATATATTGGGTTTTATCCGTTCTGCGCATTATATCCAAATGGCTTTTTTTAATCCCAATATATCAATATGTTGAAATAGTACAAATATAAATAGTAGAGTAGGTTAGTGTTTTCTATGATTTTGAGTTGTCAAAACTAATGTCACGTAAAAGTGTTACTGTGAGAATGGTGAAGTATTAATGAGAAATTTCTAGTATAAATGAACAATTAAACAAATCGTATCTCACTCTGAAGAACCTCAATAAAGGTGAAAGAACTCGTGCAACTTCTAAGTGATTCGTTTCCGTTTATATGTCCAGATATACAACTGGTAAGTGTTCCCAACCCAAGATTTCTTCTCACCACATAATATGTATACATATAGGTATATAGGGTGGTCCAACTTTTACCTGCATAAATTTCAGAATCGATAGATAATCAACAAATAATGTGAGTTTGGTTAATAAACTATATGTGAAAAATGTTTGGTTACAAAGTTTCAGGGTGTTAAAGTTTAAGAAAAAAATTCGAATTTTATTAATATCTTTATAACCAATTCAGACATTTAAATTAAATTTGGGACGTGTAGAGAAGTAACCTAGTTTCATTTTTTCATGTAATAATATTATTTTTATTTCCACCAGTGGCGTGCGTACGGGTACCGATTGCGATATTTTTAATTAAAAAACATATACGCCACTGGTTTATCTCAAAATAAAAATTATATCTGCAATCCTTATTCAATTTAAAAGAAAAAATAAACAAAATCTGTTAAATATTTAACAGATTTTACAGGTTTTTTTTACAGAAACTGTTCTAAATGACTACCGTCATTGTCAATACATAATTGGCATCTTCTGGTGATGTTATTAATTTCTGCCGATAGAATGTGATTGTTACGACGCAACTCATCAGAAGCTTCTTGAATTTTAAGACTAATTCTTCGCGGTTTCTGACCGGCACCCTGTACACTTTTTCTTTTAGGTAGCCCCAAATAAAGAATTCAAGTGGGGCCAGGTCAGGCGACCTTGGGAGCCAAGATATAGGTCCCTCATGATTATTTTCGACTTCTCCAGGGAAACGGCCTATCCATTGATGTCCGTAATGCTCTGTTATCAAGTTTCTCATATTCCGCCCATTCGCACGTAAATGAAGTGGCACGTCGTCCATTACATAATTTAAATTATTCTGTAAAAAGTCCAAAAATTCCTATCTGGAGAGCCTATCTGGTAAAAAGAATGGCCCGAGGAGATTATTGGATATTACTCCTATCCACACGTTCACACTAAATTGGTGTTGAAACTTTCTCGCTCGCACTTCGTATGGATTGTGCTATGACCAAATATGAAATTTGTGGTAATTGGTTATATCAGTTCTTGTAAATAGAGCTTCATCAGTCCAGCAAACCTTATGCAGGAAATCTCCATCTACTTGAACTTTATTCAATAACCAATTGCAATAGTTACGCCTTTTAATCTTGCACATCCCTAAGATGATAAGCCTTTCTACCATATTTATGAATGAATGGTTGACTTTGATATGTTAAGCTTGACAGCAGCTCTTCATGAACTTAGATTTGGATTTCTATCAAACGTTCTTGAAATACGCCTTTCATCGGCCAAATTCTTTCTTCTAGGGCGCTGTCTATTGTTGCGTATGTTGAGAGTAGTATTTCAACCTCGTTCTCGAAATGCCCGGTGAACTTGAGAGAAAACTTCTCTCATTGGATGACGTCTATTAGGGAATCTGCGTGCAACAAACAACTACCCTTCCTAGCTATGTGCTAGAAAATATTGAATTACATATACAATAGAATTCTGAAGCATTCAAAGAGGGAGTGATACAGAAATTGCTTGCTTAGATTTTTTAAATTAAAATTTCTTGTTTTAAATAGATCCTAAAAGATTTTATGCATTTTAAAGTTTAACATTTTGCCTCTTTTGAAAAAGGCCCAAAAAAGGGACCGAATCACAACGTATGCTTGTTAGAAGTTCTTCTGACAAAGGAAAATGCAATATTTGTTTGTCATGTGTTCTACAAATTTTATGTGACTATAATCTATATACCACTGAATTTAAGAAACTTTTTACAGTATATAAATATCTTTTAACGATTCCACTAACACACGTTTTGTGTGAGTGTTCGTTTTCTAAATTAAAGTTGCTAAAAACAAGACTGCGCAGTTGTCTTATACAAGACAATTTAGAAGCTCTTTTTTTTGTGGAGTTGTGAGAGAAAAGTCACTAGTGATATATGCCCTGAAACTATAATAGACAACCTATGTACAAATGCACAGAAAGTTGTTTCCTTATAATATAATTATTTTAGTTTGTAAGTGATATTTTTATTTCTTTATATTCTAGATTATATTTTTATTTTTGTAGCTAGTTGTATTAGTTGAATATTTTATATTTTTATATATTTGTTTTATGAATAAATTTTCAATTTGTACATTATATTTTTATTTCCAATGAATTGATAATATAACGTTAATCCGCCATGCTTACAAAAAATATTTAAAATCCTTTGTAGGGTCCTAAAAAAATTGCGAGGGCCCTTGGTAAGGTCCCAGCTCGCGCCTGGACAGTACCATCACAATACTCGTATTTATTATATTATTTTGGGAAACCCTGTATTGTATCCGAAAGGACAATCAGTCAGCCTTAAAATTCTACATTATTGTAGTTAATAATAGTCGGCGCCTATCACGATTCCCTCCCACTGACTGTTTAATGGTTATGTAATTCAACACCGAATTACTGATTGAATCAATAGTTCAAGTCCAGTTTACCACAATGAAAAATTTCATTATTTTCCACCTACGCAGACTTATGTATAAAAGTGCCTTACAAATCGGTTTTTCCCCGAATGCCTTTCCGTTTCAATTTTAATGAATTACGTTCAGCTACTTTAATTTCTCATGGTAGATTAAGCGGGGCATTGAGGTCGTAATATGAATTGATCTCAAATTTTCAGATGTAGCTCAACGAAGGGTGAAATAGGAGGAATCGCTATAAAAGTTGTAGCAGACAATTAGAAACTTAGCGATATATTCAGTTGAGAATATATTTATGGAAACAATGTTTTAACGAACAAGAAATTGCTCGCGTTATCTCATCACTTGTGTTCAGTAATATCCATTACATCATATCTTGCTTAGCGCCATATATATAATATCACCCGTTATCGCTTTCTGTTGGCAAGTTACAGGCGAGAAAATTCCATTTAAATATAAGAAGGGTGATGGAATTATTTAAAAACAAAACTGAATTTTCCATCTAATATGACTCAGAACACAGGGATATAAATTTTGCAGCAGTCCCACAAAGAAAAAGAATTTTTAATAAGAAAACTTTTTTAACAAATGCGTATGCTTCCATTTTCTCTTGGAAATTAATTAAAGTGGCGTAATTACAACGGCTATATTTTTTCTAAACAATGCGGATGAGGATTACAATACGTTTTTGAGAATTCCCTTTGTCTCGTGCGAGAATTAATACTTCTCGGCAACCTCTGCGATTTTTTGTCAAATTACGGGCAATTGTTTCATGGGATCTAGAACAAGAGGAAATTGTATCTCTATACGATTTTATTACGCGGGACAGATTCTACGACCTTCGGATGCACGCAAGACATTAAGGAAATAGCAGAATAGTGGATCTTTCATTTTAAGAAAATTCAATATTCAAGTGATTCAATCTTCTAGATACGTGAATATAGAGGGCGCTAATACCAAAGTTTGGTATCAAGCCATAACCCCATTTATTCTTTAACTTATTTAACTACTTACTTATTAACTGAATTGATTTACAGGTAACAACTACACAGAGAACTAATATTCCTACTTGTATTGAATTACACCTGCAAATCCGATAAGATAGCTATGGTCATTCACCAATACCTCCACCAGGCGTAGACTAGTTTCGAGCTGTTTTGGCTCTCATCAGTACACCGTAGGTAGAGGAATTAATGAATGACCAAAACTATTAAAACAGTCAAGCAGACTAAGCAGTAGTGTGCAAGCGAGGGATACCAGACCCCTCTAGCGGTCAGTTGCTACTACTCATCAGACATTACTAAGTAAAGTCTTTGACAAGCAGCATCCTGCAATGCAGGCACCTAGAGCAGTATTGAATTACACCTACAGGTGTAATTCAATACAGGTAGGAATATTAGTTCTCTGTGTAGTTGTTACCTGTAAATCCATTCAGTATGTTGTGTTGCCTACTTTTGGCTAGGGTCGCTGCTCTAGGTGCCTGCATTGCAGGACGCTGCTTGTCAAAGACTTTACTTAGTAATGTCTGATGAGTAGTAGCAACTGACCGCTAGAGGGGTCTGGTATCCCTCGCTTGCATACTTACTTATTAAATGAATTATACACCGTGTTCATTTTGAAACTAACCACCCCCTGTAATTGAAAAACCGCAAAATATTTGAAAATTCGCTGGGATACGTTGATTTTTATTTTAAGGGTTGACATTTTTGACAGTCAATGGGTCCTGATATGTTCATCCCCACAACCCCTAGCAACCCTTATTTTAAAATCCTAAATAAAACTACCCCACGTGTTATACATCTATAAAAACCAACGATGATCTATTTCTTGTACGAGTATATTGTGCGTATTTTCAGTTTATTACCAATTAATAATTGCCATACTGAACGATTCCACAGTATAAGATGGAATAAAACGTCCCTTAAACTTTATTGTTACTGAAACTGAAGAGAATACAATGGAAGTGTATATTATGGATAATAAATAAACACAATTTACTTATGTATTAGAATTGCTCGTGTTGTATCTAGTAAATCTGCTATATTCGGTTATTATTTATAAGATATGGATTATTTGCCGGAAAGGCTTAATGCACATGTTGCAATATTAAATAATTTCGAGTAATTTATTATGTGCTTTATAATAATTTCAATCAGGTAATTGAACAATATATACAATATGAATATTCTCAGCAATAGAACATTAGTAGAGTATTAATATTTTACTTGTCGAATACGCAATAGGATTCCCTATGACAAAAAATTTAAATATAAAAATAATACTGAAAAATAGTAACGTTGTAATAAAACGTGTACTTCACAAGAAAACAAGATTTCTAATTCCGTGCGATCAGCATGAAGGATCTAAACAGCGATCACGTCACGGCCTACAATATTCGGTAGGCGTTGCGCCGACGGCGGCCGAGTGAACTATGAAAACAAGCGGTCGAGTACTGGGATCTCCCATAGCCGACCGAAACGGTCTTCTCGTGGTTTGTAAATTGTAGGATGTGGCGTCACGACTTTGAACCTGTTTGAAAGGGTTCGCTCGCGCGCGAGACTTTAATAATTTATAACAAATTTATTATTGGGAATTAAGGCGTCATATTTTGCATATCTTATTTTTCAGTATGGTAGAACATTTTTATGCAACAGAAAAATGGGAATGTTCCCTATTGCAGATTAGTAAGAAAATAAATTACCGCAAGAAAATAAAAATACCGAATAGTAAATAACATAAATGAAATTAGCAAAAAATCTGAAAGACTTTAGTCAGTTATTATTAATATATTCTAATTGGCAATTGTTGTATCGCGAGCGACATTCATTTATTATTAAGTTACATAAATAATACAATCTTACAGGTG
Source organism: Tetropium fuscum (assembly GCA_964058915.1). Classification (NCBI taxonomy): domain Eukaryota; kingdom Metazoa; phylum Arthropoda; class Insecta; order Coleoptera; family Cerambycidae; genus Tetropium; species Tetropium fuscum. The sequence continues at coordinate 116,535 of CAXKVY010005901.1, forward strand.
TTTTAGTGCCGGAGTATTTGGAGCTGATTTCATATGTATTTCATGCCCTGAATTGAAATATGGCATTAGTTTTTGCCTAGGAGCTCAATTTCTTAATATATAACATGTATTTTGAAACAGTCCCTTTTTTAAACGCCAGCAGTAATGTGCCATCATGTCGTATCCCATCTACCTCGGTAGCGAGCTTCCACAGTTTTAATATCTTGGTGAAATCTCACCTTGTTCCTCACTGGTGTCTCCAAAATTATTACAGTAAAAAACGGTCTAAGCGGCTGGGTAAATAGTGCTCTTAATACTAATGTTATACCCAAAGGATTTGAAACTCTTAAGCATCTATTATACCAGTTCGACCTAGTATTCAGCTATGCGTTTGCCCAGAAAATTTCCGACAACAGCTATTCTGTCATATTCTTTTTTCATATTCGTTGAGTGACCAATGGATATTAAACCATATTTGTTCCCACTGTGTAGAAGTACACATTTCAAACTTCTCTTTGAGCTGTCAATAAATAGGCACCAATTATCTGGAGAATAGTCATGAATACGCATTTTTTCCTCTAATGTCGTGACACATTACAAGATTGTATTCTTGAGACAAGAAGGGTTGCGAGCCTTTTCTCTTGTACGGTAAAAGGTATTATGGTTTCTTCTTCCAGCAAAGCTTTCTCCTTGGTAGCCAGTAATTCAGAATGTTGAGCGGAACATTTTCAATAAATTCTCGTAGAATATGTTCCAGTAAAATCCTATACACATGACCATCTAACCGTGCAGGAAGTAAATATGGTTTCACCATATAATTGTCAACAATCCCAGTCCAAATTTTAACGGACAATTCCCAGAGATATTGTAACCTGTGAACGACGTGAGAGATTTTCTTTGATCCAAATGTCATTATTGTGGAATTAAAATAGTTATTTCTTGTAAAATATGCCTCGTCTGTCCATAATACTCTGTAACGTAAATATACTCCGTCCCGTTCAATAGCAAATATTTTAAATAATAACACTATACGGCGTACAATATGTATGTATAGTTCAACGACCGGCAACCCTGACCTACACAATGTTTTTCATTGGCGTAGACATTTTTTTTTCTTAGGGGGGTGAAAGTAGAAGGTGATCTAGGATGGTAAGTACCTACATAAAAATAAAGTCAATGAACAATAGGTACCTACTTACAAGGGGTTAAACTACTTACAGGGGGTTAAAGTAGTAGGTTTTTATATGTAGATTTTCAACACTACAGCTGATATTGAATGCAAGTTTCCACACCACTCATGAAGTATTGCTTTCAGCGTGTTACCATTTTTCAGTGGGTGGTTCGCCAGTAGCCCTATTTCCCACAAGAAACAAAAATAATATGTACAAAACAGCTAAGTAGCCGTGAAAAATAAACTTTAAAACGGAAAAATGAAATAAATATATACCTATTCCAAAATAGAGCAAAAAATTTTTAACAAAAAATGAAACAATAAAATAAATATATATTTCAAATCATTCTCAACAAAAAATAAAAACAATAAAATAAATATACCCATATTCCAACATAAAGCAAAAAATTCTCAACAAAAAATAAAAACAATAAGAGAAATAAAATAAATCACCTGTATCCATCCTGCCAGACTTTCTTCATAGTATGTCCTTCGTTGACCCACGTTTCGTCAGTGTAAAAAATTTTCCGCCCCTCGTTTCGAAACTTTTTTATTTTTCGAAGATAATCCATCCGCCAAGCAACTATTTCATATCTTTCTATGAGAATACTTTTTCTGTCTACTTTTCCATACTTAAAATTCATGTCTTTCAAAATTTTTGCCAGACTACTCCTGCACATTTTAGGTATAATATCATTTTCACTTATACCTTGCAGCACCTTATCTAAAGTGGGCAATTCGTTATTTCTAAAGAAACCGTGGACCGTTCTACGTATCGCATTTTTTGCATCATCGTCCACTACAATCTTATTTCGACCGCTTTTTGGTTTCGGTGGCTGTACATTTCCATGTACCTTTTCTCTTAAAAGTGTGTATATGCTTGCCTTTGATGCTTCTGTATAATCCGAACACCACATAGCCACCAATTCATCCTTGTCGCGATGAGGGTGATCTCTCTGTATGCAGTAAAATACTCGTAAAATTATTCTTTTCTGCCTACGTTTTGGAATATTTTCCATCCTTCGCCGATATTATATTGTCTCACAAATCACATTAAAACAGCACTATATATATATATATATATATATATATATATATATATATATATATATATATATATATATATATATATATATATATATATATATATATATATATATATATATATATATATATATATATATATATATATATATATACCGCGAATATCTTAACCAACGCACTACACTATCGCGAATGACCGTTACAATTTACGTGCGTATAACCCATGGATCCTATGTAAGAGAGGGGATATTTGCTACTCCGTTCATTAAACACAGACGGCGCGTCATTTCGATGTATACCTACATAGGTAGGTATATAAATAATATATTAGCAATTCCCGCGAACACGCCACTGTAAGATATGCGAACCTGATCCTATTAGATCCGAGAATCCGATCCCGATCCGAGAGATACGATTCCAATAAGTTAAAAAGAGATATACCGCTTGAATATTCGTTATTGGAGAGGTCGTGGATCGGCGTTGCCGCTTTAAACTATAAAAATAAATGTTTACGTGATTGTCATATTTAAAGTAGACGTACGTAAGTAGTAGAAGAATTACATGTGGCAACTGCGCGGTATTTTATATGGGGTCAGTTAACTATAAGTACATATTGAATGAACTGTATATTTCAAATATTTTAAAATAAGCCGCGAGATACAGCTAGTAAAATTCAAACTTTGGTAGGTATCTATACAATATCTTGCAATTGCGCAAAACCGCGTGTAGCATGCGCTAGCTAGAATAGCGCGAGGTTATAAATACGCTGAGCGCAGGCACATTAGCTCTCTTTCATTTCCTTTGGTTCGCTGATATACATAGCTAATGTAGCTTTGATAACTTAGAGGTTATACTTTTCTAAATTCAGTGTTTTCTACGTAGTGTCTGGAAAAACAGGTACATGTGATTTTAGTTGTGAAACAGATGCTGCTTCTGGTATTTATTTCATACCTTCCATACAGATGTGTGGTTTGTATGCATCGCATTGACAATGGCATGAGTGCTTGTGTCTGATTATTTTCTATTTTCAAGTTGTTGTAAAACTTGGTCCTCAAAATGAACATTACGGGCTATACGATTGGCTCCTGAATTTATTTTCTTTACTTGGAATTCACTAGTATCTCCAATACGTCGATCCGATCGTGAAAATTTTATATGACAGGGAAAGTGACGCTGATGATGCTGCTTCGCATAAATTCGCCTAAACTGCTCCGAAGGAAATATTCATGTCTGCATTCAATATTTGTAAAATTATGCATTTTCAATCAAATACTAATTTATTTAATAAAGACTAATTTGTGACGCGCAAAATGACAATTAAACACCCTTATCTAATAAGGAATAATGTGTTACACACGTAAAATGACAACTACTAAAATAGTTGTTGTCTTTCAAAGGTTGCTATGATTCAACTTGTACTTTCCCGGGAAGGGGACGTATTGTATTCCGCCGGGAAAGTCCTGGGGCGACACCCGATTTATTTAATTCTATCTGGGTATTAAGAACTTCCGGACATCCTGTATATAGTGCCTGCAAAAAGGGCCAAACAAAACGATACTGACCGGTTGTAATAGGCTATTGTGACGTAAACATGTGATTTAAATTTGACACAATTTATACCATATATGTGCAGGATTTTAATTTTAAATGTAACTGATTAATATTCTGACGTATAAATTGACTTGTCACGCTAAAAATATGCAGGGTGATGGATTGCGCCCGGAAGAAATTATTTAAAATAACAAGTGTTGTATACCTACTTGATTAATCGACGGTGTCTAGCAGTGACGTAGGTAGCCACGGGAGAGATTAGGTAATTAAATAATGTAACGAAGCGTTTCCTTTATTTTATTTATAGTTTGAAAACTATAAGGAGGCAACGCTGATTTCTAAGGAATGACAAAAAAAGATTCCAATTTACAATATTGACTTACTGATTACACCAAATTCTATTCATATAATAATCGAAACCGAACGAGCAAATCACATACGGGTATAATTCAGCATGAAATTTAATAAGATTATTTAGGAATATATCGCATTTTTAATGATAGAGTGTACAGTCAATTGTCCTGCTGGAGGATCTTCCGGCAGTACTTTTGTACAAAGCGAATAGTCCTGCTAGAAGGACCAATTTTTCTATGAGAAGTCCATCGAGCAGGACTTTGTGCTTCTAGCAGGACAATCGGCATTGGATACTTCCTGAAGTACACAATAATCAGACCGAAAATTAATTATAATAAGGAGTGGACAGGGCCGTCTAAAGTGTGAATCTGAAAATGTGGAGTGGATTGACTAAGAAAATATATCCATTCAATATATATAGTCAAAATGTATTTATTATGCAAGATTGTGTTATATATACATCAAAAAAACGTTGTTCTCAAACAAAATTTTCTCTAATTAAAAAAAAAGTTAGTATTTTTAACTATGCAGGAATCCCGTTTTGGACATGATACGTAAAACAGTTTCTTCCAGTTCGAGGACTACACAACACAGCCCTAGTGCCGCATTGAATGCAATAGTATGATGCTTTCTGCTGAACTTTGTTTACTCTCGAACAGACAATACATTTTCGTTGAACGCGTTGTCGTTCTTCGAGCCAACTCAGAGCTTGCAAACAATGATTTTCTGTCATAATTTGGTTATTAGGAGCTATATTCTCTGTTGCATGTTGGTTTCTCTTTCTATTATTAGGTGGACTTTGTAACTTTTTAGTATTATTATATTGTATTAGTTGTAATGCTAGTTGTTCAGTAAATTCCTTGTGATTAATATCTTTTTGGTCTGCTAGGTACGCATTTGTTTCTATAATTCCAAAAAAGGATGCATACATACGATGTACCCAGTTCTGCGTAGACCAGACCGTTTCTAGTGACAAACCACTTTGACGTATATGGTTGTGTATATCAATTGCTGGTGAACCATGAAAATATTGCTCAACTAATTTCGGACGTTTTCTCCTTATACTAAACATTTCCACTATCATCCAGCCGTCTTTTTTTGCAAGGAGTTCCATCAAGGCTAGTTCCACATGTAGAAACAAATGTGTGAATTTTTTGATCCCTCCATCCCAATGCTATAATTTTAGTAGTCTGAAATTCAGTCGTTGCAGTAACATGGCTGCCCTTTTCTGGTGGACATTTGCTTCTCATGTCTTTTATAGGATAATTCATAGTAGCTGTTTTGACGATTCCTATAAAAAATAGCCCTTTGGCCTTCAACTGAAACGCAGTCTTAACGGATCCAAACCAAGAATCTCCCAAAACGATTCTGCCAGTACCATGCCACGGTTCAGTCAGTCTTAGGGTTGTAGCTGTACCAGCTCCAAATTCCCTTTGCCATTTTTTTTTCTCATAGCTTCTCTCCCTTCATTTATCTCCATCCGGAGCATTATTCTGCTATCAGCATCAGCAATTTATTTAATTTCGCACCCCACGCCTTTGGGTTTCCTCATAATTTTCATAACGGCTGGCATACCTCCCTCATAAGCAGCCTTAACGTACCATGAGAACATTGATTCGTCCACAGTTATTTTATGACTGGGAGAAATAACACTGGACCACTTATCATTCAGCATCTTGAGGAATGCTCGTGGTTGGTACCATTTGTCATCATTCACGTCATTTTCTGGGTCAGCAAAAGCCATGCTAGAAAGAATATCTTCAAATCTATGAAGACCCATCCCAAATCTTTCTCCAAATTTTGGTGCTGGAAAGAGAGAATTATCTTTCATTTTCCAGTAATCTCTTCTATTTTTCAGAATATTGATGCTCATAGCGTATAGGATACCAACAACTTTGAAAAACTCATCTTTAGTCACTTCCTTTTTACCCATGGCTAAAAAACTGTTAGTGTGTCTTAGTATTGAGTTCATATGTTCGACTGGGAAAAATAACTCGAAACAATCAAGTGCAGATTCTAGATTATGTCTGTTCAATAACTTTTGTTTGTACGATCCATCTTTATATTCTTCAATAGGGATACTATCACAAAAAGTCCAAGTACTTTCGTGGGCTGTTACAGTAGCCAATATGCTCGTCTTCAATATTACTATCGCTATCTTCGGAAAGCTCTGAATATGACTCTGAATCTGACGAAGTATCCACAGAAAGCGAGGTAACTTTTTTTATAGGTACCTGTAGAAACGATACAGTTATTAGACTAGATAATAAAAAAAAACAGAATAATTGTTCTTTCAACTTAAAAATTGATACTAGAAGAAACATATACAGAAATTAAATTTTTTATATAAAAATACGAAGATAGGGAACGGTTAGTATGGAAAATATTAAAAAATGTGAGAAAAAATTAGTAACAATACAATCAGATTTGAATTAGCATTGGCACGTTGCTTCAAAAACGTACATAATATATTTAATTTAACAGTCAAGATCAAGAAGAAAACATCGTTATGAAATATTCTAACCTGCTGTGTTTTTGGAATTTTATCTTTATTTGTGAGATGAGGAAGCTGTCGGTGTCACTAAATTTTGATCTGCAAAATAATGCAAAATAGTTATTTATGCAACGGGCACGTTTTCACATGAATTTCGGACAATATTTTTTCTACTTCCGACATGGTTACCAAAAAATGTATACTTTCAAATAAAAATAATATACCTACTTTACGCACTAGTGTGTAAACTATTTTAATTACCCACTACACGAATTGTGCAAATTAGCCCTTTACAACACAGTAGTAGGAAAAATATTGAATCATTTTGTTCTTGAAGTAGCTAATAACATAAACTTCTATCCAAAACAAAATGCATCAGAAATTACTTTCAATCACTTATAATAATTATTACTGTCGATATAACTTGATTCTATCAATAATTTTTATAATGTAAGATACAATAAATATAATAGTACCAACCTGGAGTCACAACACTAACACATTGCACTCCAGAGAGGTCAATGTCGCCCGTTTTAATTCTTGTTGTTTTTTGTCAATGTCCCATAGAACAGACAAGTAGCTTCCAGAAACATGTTTTACAATTCCCCAACAAACCGCCGAATCATAATTTTCGCCAAACACGGCCCTGCTCCACGAATTATCACTTTCAGGCGGGTCAAACTTTGTAGCACGCACAGCAACGCGATCTCCTACTCGAAACATCATTGCAACTGACAGAAAACATGATCAAAATACCAATAAACAGGAAAAAAATCGCTCTCTCGATTGTAAATGTAAATCTTAGTCCTGCCAGCAGTTCGTAAAAGCCTCAAATCATTCATTAAAATATGGTAGGACATATAGGACAGGAAGTCCTGCTGGAAGTACGCTGTACGTTCTATCATTAATACAACAGTTAATTCTTTTCACATGGAAAGTAAAATTGTCTAACGTATAGTAGCAAGTGCTAGCAATAAAACATGTTGTTTTGGTTTCTTAATACTTCGCCGTCCCAGTTTGGTAATTACAGCATAGTATTTTTGAAATATTAATTGGAATCGCAATAATAATTATTATTATACAAGTATAAACTTTTCTAACAATAACATTAATTTTTCCTTTCAATTGTATTCAGAGCAAAATCATTTAATATTTACGACATGAACTAGGAAAGAAATGAAAACACGGTTTCAGTTAAGTGGTCCATTTGTCACTGTGTTCCAACACCTGTTTTGAGAAAATCCTTACAATCCTTCACAAGTGCGCTAATTAGAAGTAAGCAACAATTAGTGCCTGAAAAATAATACAAAATGTCACGGAACAACTACGAAATGACGCTAGAGAATTTCCGCAGTATTTCTTTAGAAGTATTTTATGACACGCCAGTTATACTGACGTTAAAATATTACCAAAGATGGCTATCAAACTATGTTTAATAGCGTCAGGAAACGTAATGCGAATAGACCTAACCTGTATATATATTTTCTTACTGGGTGACCAACACAAAACTAGTGATAAGTTATAAACTGTGTAACATATAGGGTTACGTATGTATGGGAGATCAGTGATTAAGTAAAAAATAATTTTACTTCGGACAATCGGTCTGTAAATGGAAAAATTCATTAGTAATTTTGAAACTGTCATCTCAAAAATTTCATCTGGCAAAAGAATTCGTGGTCAATGACCCCAAAAATACTAGCTTGAGTCGAATGGGACAATGGGACCATAGACGATGAAAACTATCATGAAGCGATCATCTTAAATATTTATATTATAAAAAAAATCCGTGATCCGTATTTATTCTGAATCCGTATTTATTCTGACAAAAAAATTGTGATCTGCTACCCAAAGAAAACCCTTTTGAGTCGCATCGCGCCATAAAAATGTAAACTCGGGGTATCTTGAATATTTATTTTTACAAAAAACTGATCAGCGAACCCAAAATTCCTGACACACCGGCTTTAAGTCGATTCGGACCATAAATTGCGAAAATGTCCGCCATTTTGGATCTTTATTTATATGACAAAGCATGTACGACCCCAAAATTCTCGCAGCACTGATTTTTGAGTCGCTATTATCGAAAAATATCCACCATTTTGAAGCCGCTATTTTGCATATTCATTTGGACAAAAATCTTGATCTAATTCTAAATGGAATAACTGAGAACAATCTATAATGGGATGGAGTATTCGAGAAGCTTCTTAAACATTCCAGAACCTTGAAAATAGTATATAAGAACCCGCCGATCGCTACATTAGTCAGTCTAGTTTAAACGCTCTTAGAGTCAAGATCAAGGAACAAGTAATTAAAAGTGTAGTAACTAAAAGTACACTAAAAGTGTACATGTTATTAATATATTGCCAAACTATAAAAATGTGCATCATAAAGTATAAAATAATAGTAAATTGTATACAGTTGTTGGCATGATTCCGAAAGATACTGGTACATAATTATAAACTAATAAGTCAAAATTGCTGATAATACAAGGCAGCGAAACTGTCTGAGTGAAATAACAATATAATAAAATATGTAAATTTTAATCATAATACATAATACAACCCAACAGAGACGTACAGTAATCAAAAAACTTAATAATAAAACGGAATAATCCCAATAATATAGTGACAGCTAATCTCAAACAAGCGAGT
>CAXKVY010005902.1:0-58752 GCA_964058915.1 Tetropium fuscum
TTCTGGATTAAATGGAAAAATTCCGGTTGCGGCAAATCCTGCCTTTATATTTGCTGGTGTCATGCTTTTATCCCACACAACACAAAAAATATCACCAAATCGCATATTGTATTCACCTACCTTATTTCATACGGGTTGCCTAAAGAGGTCTGTCAAGTTTGCAAAGGGCCAAATGGTTTGAGGCTCTATGACCGCTAGCGGAGTGGGCGCTTGACAACCTATAGAGGGGACTGACTGTAAATGCAAATAAGTAGCAAGACATTTTGCAAACCTCTTTACTCCCAAACTCCCAAGTGTTGAAAGCCTTTGTCCTGACGGAAACTGCACACAAATGCATGGTTGGGAAACAACAACATCAATGTATTGTCGTGGCCCTCGAATAGCCCTGATTTGAACGTCATAGAAATAAATATTTAAGAAATCGTCCGCAGCGGACCATTTCGGATTTACGAAACACAAGTCAACACATATTCAAGTTAAAATAATTGTACTCCGCTGAAACGAACTGACCGTTGGTTTAAAACTACGCGCAGTTTGTTGGTAAACTCATGATAGTCCCAATATATAGTTGTTAGGACATATTCTCGTATTTTTTTGTTTATAATATAACTTTATTTATTAATTCTTTCATCAAACTAGCAAGGCATAACTCAAAAAAAAAGTTTAAAAAATCACACAAAATGGCGTATCTCATTTATTTTAATTAAAAAAATGATTAAAAAAAAGTAAATTCGATATTGTCTAAAAAAAAGTATAAACTTTTAGAGTGCAAATTTTGTTTACCATTACTCTAAAATAGTAACTCTAGTTGGCAAGGCTTTCACGTACTTTTAGTTCAAAGTTAATATAAAACTTTAAATACCTCTCCTGAAAAGTTAATAATATTGAGTTACGCACTTATGCAAGAAGGGCGACGAATATATAATACTCAGGGCCCGGCCACGGCCTATAGATCACTTTGAGTAGAGGGGTGTCGACGAATGACATGACGGCTTAGATTGCAAACATTTTTTATTATTACCTATTCTATATATTTTATATTATTTTGTTCTAAAGCGTAATATAATGTAAATTTATCATAATATGTTGAATAAACTTCTAACGTGTCAGGATAGAGCAATATGTTTAATAGAAAGAATATAATTAAACAAAAAAATAAGAAAACATTAATTCTATTTGACAAAATGCCATTTAAGAACGCCCATTTTTCTACTACACTTGATAAATCGATCTTGTCGGCAATGCCTCTTTCTTACGTTAATATTAATAGTGAATTTAATCGGTCATCGTCCATTGTAGACCGAACACAAGATTTAACCAACTTCAGTCTACCGAATGATCATTCAATGGATGCTGTCGTCACAGGTGCGACCTATTAAGCAGCACAACTTAGGGATAAGCACACGGAATATGTTTAAAATTTTCTGCCTTTTCCATAACGTCATCTAAATTTGAGAGTTATGTGCAGTGGTCAATTAAAACTTCAACTCAATTAAAACCAGCTCTGATTGCACGGTTTCCACATCCGCATTTCGTTGACATTAACATTAGGTAACATGTGACAATTGACATGTAATTCTTCATTTCTTTACATTATGCAAGTTGAAGTTATTCCTTTTTTCGAGTAGGGTTAAAAATAGCAAATAATGGAGTAACCTTTTCAATACAGACCCTCAAATGTTTTTTGGACAGTATCAAAAGGGTGTATAGAGTAACTTTAAATTCTGCTCGTTAAAATATTGTCCAAAGATCTGATAGCGCTTTGCATTAGATTAGATACCTCTATTATATTTAGGTCCTCTGCTTCTAAAGATTCGGTCAGTATTTTTAGTTTATACATCAAATTTTTCATGAACATTATGCATATTATAAAATCAAAAGTCCTCACTTTCTTGTATAGTGCTAATGACTGTTGTCGTGTTTTGACATCAAACTTTTGAGATACAATTATTTCTTCAAGGAAGATATTTTCAAAATAATTGCATACAGCTCTGATTATATCGGCTCTTGCAGTCCAAGGAGTAATATACTTTCATTAAATTGAGAATTTATGAAGGAATCGTATTCTACGTCTTTTTTGAAATTTTCAAATTATTTTTTTATTGTAATTTCTGAATATTAAATATTTTTGAAGGACATCGATCATTGTGGGAAATGTCGAGATTTGCCGACTGATTATTTAAATGAAGGGGTGTGATACCCTTCCACATCCCCCTTATACTGAGCCCTGATAATACTTACCAATATCATTTTGTGAATATAAGTACATGCATAAATTTTAAATTTCACCTAATAATGCTATAGTTACGCTGTTTTTATGTTGCTTCTTTTCGTACCTTTTTCTTATAATGATAAATATGTCTTTTAAAAATACAGTTGTAAATAAAATGCTTCCACACATAAAATTACTATAGTACGCCACTGCTACCTACCCATATTATTTCTGCATATAGATAGACATAGAGACAACTAGATATAGATAGATATCGAGATACTAGATATAGATATACTAGATATAGATAGATTTTCTTTTTTATAGGTACTTCGCAATAGCAATTGGAAATCAGGTCATTATCGACGATATTATTTAGGTAACGATGTACTTTCATTATAATATTTTCAAGCAGATACCTACAAAATTGTCATCATGAAATATCCACCCAATTTCAGACGCTAAGTAACACAATTTTTACTTAACTAATTTATTTAGAACTGAACAAGTTTCTTAAAGCGTATTTCCAGTTTTTATAATGAAAAAGCCACGCCGAATGTTTGCAGATAGAAAAGTTCAACGAAATAACGTAATGAAATTAAGAAGTTGCTTGAAAGAATTCCCAGTCTAAAATTACTTGCTAAAAAAATTCAAGCAGTAAAATTTTCAGCTCCTAAGATAGTGACATTGATCGTGCATCAATTACAACGCCTTCTTTGTCAAACTGATTATGTATAGCTGCTTATTTATCATAAAGTAATGTAATAATGTAATAATTCTTACAGCGACCGATCCTAAACAATTTTTTTAAACAGCCAAGCCTTAATTAGAATACCTACCCAATATAGTCTAAGAGCATATTCAAATATATTGCAAATTTCAGAAATAATAGGTATTATCAGTGTTTTTTAATATACTTAAAAGAAATACTGATATTGAAATAAATATTTAGAAATAAAAAATCCGCGTGCAGCACAGTACACGTGATAAAAGTAAATACTTCTTTACCGATTCGTTGAATGAGAGAGAGATAGAGGTATTATACATATTGCCTTTATGGTAACTGATGTGTGACATATGTTCGTGATTCTAAATATAGATGGTATAGCTTTCTCGAGAATATAGCATCAATCAAGGCAAGGACACATCCTCCGCAAAAAGATCATCATCTATTTGGATCAGATTCGAAAGCCCAATCCAGATATATCCAGCAGGATATCCATAAGTAATATTGTATTCTGGTTATTTCCGATTCTGTCACGATCGTTTATAAATTATATCAAAATTGCTTTCCGCTTTAGAATACTTGTGGGGTATCGTTGCCCAAGTCAAAGCTGCCTTCGATATCTCTGTTTCTCTCTCTCTCTCCCTCATATCTGTCATATGCTTTATCTCACTTGCGGGATTTGCGAGAAAATGTTATAAAATGTGTCATGACGCGACCTTGAAAAATCACTCTAATGAGGCTAAAGAAGTATTTATTCACTTCAAAAAGTATTAGATATAATGTTGGCCCGCCCCCCATAGCGGGTGTGTTGATTACGTAATACACACGTCGCTCCAATAGACTTTAGGTAGGTACAACAAAACTTTATTTGACTGGAGATACGCTTGCTCACCCCATACGTTTAATAAAGCAACAAAGAGTCCCTTTTACATCGAAATCAATACAGGATACATAAACGGCAATTACCATGGGATTGGAAGAGAGCAAACATCGTTAGGTGTTGCAATCCCCATTTTGCGGGATCCGCTTATAAAGACGGGGAATATAAACTGAAGATTCTCTTTTCTAGGGCAACCCACCTGTTCCCTCTAGTATAGCGTATATAGCACACGAATTCACGAATACCTGTTGCCAACGGAGAACCGAGCGGTTTCGCCTGGAACTTTTCAATGATTTCCCCTGCTCCATTCAGACTTTTCGAGAGGGATCGGATATTTTCGTCGGTGTTTGTAGAATAGAATTAGATCAGGGTATATTCATTATAGTATTAATAATAATAATCTAACAAAATTACATTTATTATTAAGCACAAACAATTTCTCTACATGGATCAATGATATCAACATTTAAAAAAACACGTTAAAAAAGGCATTCTCTAAATTAAGCTAAATTAATAGTTATTTATGCAACAAGTGCAAAAAGTAAATAATTATTGCTCGCGACATGAAATTGTCCAACAAGGCCGTCAGGCCGAGTGTGAAGTAATACAATATTTTTTCTACGTTCATGCAGAAACCAAAAATTTTTTATTTTAGGTGGCATTAATGTCATGACATTAGGTTAGGAGACATGTCATGATCTTTATGTCCAAAGACATGTAGATGCGTGCAATAAAAAATTTATTGAGTGCAATAAAGAACCAGTTTTGCATTAAATATAGTTCAATAAAGTTTTGTTTTTGCATGAACGTAGAAAAATTAAATTAAATGGTCCCTCATATCAAGACCAAATTACAATAAATCAAAATTTTACGAAACTAGGTACATTCAATCGTATCGTGTATTTACTACCTTGTTAAGAATAGGCTACCTACTTATAATACGCTTCAGAAATAATTCATATTCGTATAAAAAGTCGTAAAGTTTAGTATAAAAAGCATCGGATTATTGCCGCGTCCTAAGTAAAAACTGAGGCAGGGTTGGGCTTGGTTTTTCTGGAGAGTGTAAGTATAATAGCAACCACATGCTACATTAACTATTTCGTGCTTCGTATTGCCCACAGTTTCACTGTTAACCAGACTCTTGTAATAGTTTATAGTGAACAATGTTTCGACCGTGGGAGAATAATTCTACTGTTTCGAGGTCATTGGAGAGGAATTCTTGAGAAAATGTGGATCCTGATATTGAAAACGAACCTGCTATGAACTTGGTAGAAGCCCAGGTTGAATCCGTTGATTCAGATTTAGGCGAGGATTTAGAAGAAACACAAAAGACATTAAAAAATTGGGTTTCAAATTTAAAATTGTTAATAAGCGTGCTGCCGTAATTGAAAGTCAAGGAATCGTAAATTGTCGAATAGAATATTTAGAGAGAATAAAAAAATTTTGAGATAAAGGAAAACATATTTATTATTTGGACGAAGCCGAATATTGTAACCACTGTGGCTTTTCTCAGATTTTACGATGTTAAAATGAAAGGGAGCGCCTTGGACTGGCACGAATATGTATACGCACCTGTATGTATACACATATATACACACGTTATCTCATAGTCCTGGGTTCGTCGCGTATGCTTTAAAGTTAGACAGGGAAATCTAGACAGGGAAAACAAAGATAATCACTAGGGTTAAGTAAACCTGACTCTAATAGAACATTTTGACTGACTTTCGGCTCGCTAAACTATTTGACTTTAAACCCGAATTTACTGTATCAAAACCTGCCGGAAACTGAATACATTTGGCTCTGATTGTCGCTCTAGCCCTCATTGGGCGGGACCAAGCTGATCTTTCATCCCCTTTAAGTAATACCACTTACCGGGGGTAAAATATCAACCAATCCTACGGGACCTACTTTACCCCTTACATAATCCCAGGACGCTACGCTAACGACATCTGGTGGCAAAATAGGAACTAAATATTTTACATGACATTGATAAGTAAGGACAATATGACGGGGTGGCCCGTTGTACACATGAAGAGAAAACCCCATGAAAAACTCTTCTTTAGGCTTACATCCTTCATTCTCCAAGACAATACAATTATGATATTTCTGAGATACTCTTTCTGCATTAATTAGTTAGCTGCTCCTACGTTTTATGAAAGTATTATTCTAATATTATCTTCGGGGTAATGCTAGGCCATTTTCCCCATACCGAAACCATAAATTAAGTGACACTTTTAACTGCCCACTGACCCAAGGGATAACAATTTATTATTTTATGAGACGTACCGCCGGGGACCGAATAATACAATAAGATTTTAGATATTTTACTTTTTGGTAGTTACACATCTGTTTACTATTTAAGCTATGAAATTTAGCTTTGATCGTACTTAAGAGAAAATATAATACAAGATGAATTACCCATTTAATGTGGACCTTCTCAGAATTCCTTAAACAATAAGCAAAGGGCAACCGAATTTTTGGGTCGCTATTACTTCCCGAACAGAATTATGGCCTGGACTTCACCATTTTGTTACAGTATGATACCCACTACACCGTGAAAAAAGGTTGGACTAATGAGTCTAGCAGATGTCAGCTAAAAGGTACCTCCAACCAGAGGATCCCGTATGGTCATTTTGCATTGTGGATCTACGAATGGTTGGGTTCAAAATGACCTTAAATGGTGTGGTAAAAAGCTGGAAGAATATAATGTGCAGGACAACAAAAATATGAACTCAAATATTTTTGAGTGGTTTGAAAAAAGTTTAAATTCAAACATAAATCCTGAAAGTGTCATTGTATTAGATAATGCAGCCTACCATTCAAGGCCTACCCTTCAATATGCCCTCTAAAAAACATGTAATTCGAGAATTTCTTCTTGAAAATGAATTGGTGAATGAACTGAATTGGTTTAGATAACATTTAACTTCATAAAAATGTTGTTAATGCTTCGAATATTATTATGAAGTATTTTAAAATCGTCATTTATTACATTAATATTTAATATTTCATACCAAGAAATTTCGAATTACATTTTCTTAATATGACTTATGTGTTCTATAGCATTAGGTAATTTACTGTAATAACAATTTCACACAGGTTACTTCACTGGATAAATCCAAATGCAGACTAATTAAAAATAGACAAATCTGCTCAGAGCGTTGATTACTTTTCGATTCCGCCGCCATGTGGCACGTTGAAAATTAACTCAAGGAAGCCCCACACTGGGCGCCAATATTATATGATATTTTAAAATATTAATATAATAAATGACAATTTTAAAATACTTCATAATAATATTTGAAGTATTAACAAAAATTTTGATTAATTCAATGGGCTCGTTAATGTATGGTTTTGGATCTCCATGCGCAGGGCGGACGTGTATTGGAAAATTGATGGGCGCTTAACATTAAAACATTATGGAGACATTCTACGTGATGTAATGTTGCCGTCTGTTGCACATGTCTTTCTGCCACATAAAAACAATTAATATTATTTCAGTTTAATTCGCCCACACATACCTCGAATGTTGTAAGGCAGTGGATAAATGAGAGTTAAATAAATTTACCATATTTTCCAGCTAAAAGTCCAGACCCTAATCCAATAGAAAATATTTGTAGATACATTGCCAAGAAATTATAGTATTTACAATAATTGTAGGTATGAAAATTCCGAAGAACTGTGGGACACTACTGCGGTTTTGTGTTCTACGATACGAACTGTAAGCTGGAAAATTGGTGACTTGACAGCTTGAACTATGGAATATATCGTCGCCTCAGAGCAACTGTAGGACATGTCAAAAAGTCAACTCTGAGAAAATTGCTATTAGAGAATTCAGTTTCTAATAACTTCATTTTTTATTGAACTTTGGTTATTATTGATATTTTTATTGAACTGAATGGAATTTTGATTATTTTCATAGCTTTTCATCCTTGTAAGAGTATGCTAATTAACAAAAAAAAATTGATAAACAAGTTGAAAAAAGTAACAACCTATTGTTGCTCTAAAAAAATAATAAATGTTCATGGAATATATTCCTATTTTTGTTAGATATCTTAGTGTATCCCTTAACACTGTGTGCATTTTTTTTATCAATTTTCCCTGTCAATATAAAACAACTTTGTCTTTTTACTATTTTATTAATTTTGCTTATCTAAATAAAAAAACTATTTCTAATTTCCGATAAATCCATGTGTTAATGTACGAGAGCATTAGCTAATGCTGACGCACCTTTGTTAACTTAAACAATACACTACTTATAAATATAAATAGCGATATAAATCGCTACATTACCTGTGAGCATATGTTGATTCATCTTTAAATATGGTCATTGGAAAGCTGATGTACAGACCACTCTGGTTGATTGCCTCTTAAATTTCGAACTTCCTGCGAGTTCGAATTATTAATGACGCACTTAAGATGGTGTCTGTAAGTACTTCTTGATATTCTGAACTAGGGTAGGTTCTCCCTGTATATGCCATTGACCTCAATATTTGAGGATACGGTGGTTGGGGATCATGGGAAACATTTTTTAATGGCATCGCGTTAGAATGTCCATAAAATATAAGACATTGTTAAATAGAATTTATTTTATTGAATCTGCAGCAGGGCCGCCGTTAAGGGGGGTCAGGGGGGTCGACCGACCTTCCCTAGCTTAGTCCTGGTGGGCTAAACGCAAGATACGCAACGCTGGGGATGCGAGTTCGTAACGTTTGAAAAACAGTAAAAACATAAATCCGCATTTGCGTAAAGTTTCGGCAACATTATGAAACAAATTGTCGTTATAATGCTCTTGAGTTAGTGTATAGTGTGTGTCTCTAATACAATAGTCGTTGAAAGTTGAACTCGATCCAACACCGGCGAAAGGTACAAGGTACATGCCACAAGTCATGTACAGTACATGACTTGTGACTTGTACATAGTACATGATGTACTATGTACTGTGCCTGACGTTTTGCCTTCTCGGCAGAAGTGGCAGAACAAAAACCATTTTTTGAAAATGAAATTTGTTTCGAGTGTAACAAATTTAACTAAAGCGGTATTCGGAGAAAAATCGTATTACACGCAAAATACCACTTTACAATTTAAATTATTTCAATTCCTATATTCGTATGTAGTGTGTACATTTTGACACAAAATTGTTATCATTTCGAAGAAGGGCGTTCTAAACTCGGACATGGTGCATGGATTCTGTGATACAGTCGATTTCGATAAGATTCTCTGAAGACACCAGAACAGCTTTTCTACTATTAGAAATTTATCCCAAAAAATTAGGCATAGAAATTTTACAAAGAAAAAATGAAAATTCCCAGAAATACGATATTGAAAACTTCACAGAAGAAATTGAAACGTGGGTAGAACTGTGGAAAACAGAAAAATTTGACGAAAATCTAGAGTTTCAAGACATTCTCCTAGAATATGTTCAATTCTTTCCATCGTTAAAAAAGGCAATACATATTTTTTTAGCATTACCACCAACCGGCGTAACCATAGAAAGATCATTTAGCACATTGCGACGTGTTAAAATATGGTTGCGAGCAAGCATGTCGGAAGATAGATTGTCAGGGTTATTAAGTGTACATAGGCAAAATGTACTAAAAAATAGAGACAGTTTTATAAATAATGTAATACATAGATTTGGTCAAGATCGTAGAAGGTTTCAGTTTTTATTTAATGAATAGGTTCTGTATAATAATGCATTTTTTTATTAAATTTGTTTAGCTACCTACGTTTTCTTTGTATTTTTTCTTTAATTCTAAATTTATTGTTACTAAAGTGACAGCTTTAGTTCCACGTTCCAAGGCATATAAAAGATATATAAAAAGTGTACTTACTTTTCTTATAACTAGCCAGAGCTAGTTATAGATTACTTTTATTACTGATGATATGTACTAATATACTCTGAAATAAAAATTATTGGGTATACGATATTATAATATATGCTTTCTGTATCCACATATTTTTTGTTTAATATTTTGCGCCAAAAAAAATCAATATTTGACAATTTAATAAATCATATTTTGTTTATTCCAATTTATTTATATTCTACAGGCGGCTTACGGTGGGTATAAATAAATTCACTAATTCGTCATTAAATATTATTAATATTTCAAAAATATATCAAGTTCCAAAAATTATACTTGTGCAAGTCTATATTTTTCTATAAATAAAATTTTCATTGAAATAGTATAGTGCCAGGAAAAATTTTCGCCTGCTGCGCCCATGATTTTACCCAACACCCAATTGACCCCCCTATATTTTACTCTAGCGGCGGCCCTGCTCTGCAGTGTACCATACGATTTTAAGCATTAGTATTCAAGTAAACGATAGCAACGAAGCATTAGTATTCTTAAACGATAAATCAGGTGATACTCCAGGAAATTGGGAATGTCACCTGGAAATATTGGAGGATTTAGTTATTAGCAATATTTCCTACTGCATTTTTTTAAATGGCGCCAAAAACGAATATTTTCACAGCTATTTTATTTTTATTATTTAAAAAAAAATATGATCACTATAAATTGATTAGAGGAAGCCAGAGAAACCTAAAAACGGTTAACAATAATTTACAAATATTTTAGGGTAAAGTTTGAAATCGCTTGAAAACCGGGAAAAATATGATGAAAATTTTTCAAATTGAATGCAGCAAGGTTTATTTCAAGTTTTTCTATTAAGTTAATTCCTCCCATATCGTTTTACAGATGTGGAAGGACTAGGCTAGTCAAAGGCAAAGGCAAAGTTTCTGAGCTAGAATTACTTTTATCATCTTCTGAAACACGACGAAAAACGTTGATATACTTAATGAAAAAATATCCTATCTACCTATTTTTTTTAAAGAGACAATAAAGTCAACCTTGGACTGCACACTTATTACTTTCAACACATTTCTGACAGGTCAGGAGATAGGTAAATGGGCTGAGGCATACAGAGTAAAAGAAAGGAGAATGGAAAAAAAATCAAGTCACCTGTCAAAGTATCGGTCATCATCGTCAGATTGCTCCAGTGAGTCTTCTCCCCTGTACATCTCCTAACTTAGCAATTCTAAATTGTTTCATCAAGATAATCTAGATTAAGTATGCCCAATCTTTTTAACAGTTGGGAGAAATTGACGATTTATAATTCACTGGCGGGCCACTGACCACTAACTGATGGTTTCTATTTTTATTGCTTAAGCTTTATTAAACTTTAAAGTCTTGTTGTGTGTTACAAAAGAAATCAGTATTGTGAAATTGAATGGTCGTTTATTAAAATAATAGAATAAATAACATCTAGTGCCAAATAAAGAAACAAAGTCTTGTAACAAAAAATCTATATCCTAGTAATTGGTACCTACAGTCAATGGATTTTTGACATTGTTTTTATTTTAATAATTTTTGTATATTAGGCGTCAGGTAAGATGTTGACAGTAACAAAAAATCAGATGTATGTTGCTCAGCTAGAGATGCACGGTATTTTTGTTTTTACAAAATTTCAATTTAAGAAAATCTTATCACAGACATATTATATGTTGATCCAAAACTGCTTAAAAATTGAAAGGCCAACTCAGTTATTGTAAGAAAGTCTTTTTTGGGCACAATTTCCAGAAATCTCCAAATACTTCCAAACAAAAGGTTGTGACTTTGAATATATTTTTTTCTGCAAAAGGGTTTTTGTGCAGAATAATTTTGCAATTCAGTGGGTTCCAACTGAATATTGGCAGGAACTGATTATTTCAGTCAAACTGATTGTGAAAGGAATCCTGGAATCTACTCTCAAATGACTGTGAAAATGATCTAATTTTAGCTTCATACATGTTACAGTTTATAGTGGCAATATTGAGCATCTCTTTCAAGTTTTTGAGTGTAGAAAAACAATGTTTGTCAATGTTTCCGTTGCCTAAATTAATTAGAAACAGTTTTAATTTGGCTCTGAAACAGCTAATCAAAGTAAACATAGTAGGAGGTGAACAATATTTGCCTTGTAATTTGAGATTTAAAATATTGAGGTAAATGGTGATATCAGGAAGATCACTCAACCAGGATTTATTCTTCCGTGAATCAGTTTCCAAAGGTAACCCCTTTTTCTTATAAAAGTTGTAACACCTGCTCTATCAAGTTAAAGAAATGTTTCAACATGTTACCCATTGAAAGCTATCGCACGCCTCATGGTGAATGACGCAATGATGAAAAATGTAATTTCCTTGAGATGTAGTTTCCAGCTGCCATAATTGTAGTAAATTTTGAAACATATTCCAATGTTCATCAATGCAACGCACAAAGATAGCCAACTGATATCTACGCGTTAAATCGCAAGTTTCATCTAACGTCAACGGAAAGTATTTGCAATTTTACGATCTCTTGGATCGAATAGCTGATACTAACCGATATTAACCGGGTAGAGTAGCCCGTCTCCAAACAGTGTTTCGTGAAAGTGAAAGGTCATTACAATTTTGTGCAAAGATATTCAAAACTACTTTAACAATTCCTCCATCAGAAAAAGGCTTCTTCTTTTTCGTTAAAAGCAAAGAAATCTCGTACGATGTTTTGATCATGGATCCAAGCTCGTCGTGCCTTTTAACGAAAATATTCTGTTGGTTGAATAGTTCCAGTTTCTTTTTCTTTAAAAAATCTTCTCTGATGGCATTACCAACAGGCAACTTTTCAAAATTTTTATGATTCTGCTTATAATGCCTTTCTAAATTATATTTTTTTGCAATAAGGTTTGTGTGCCTTGCTCTCTGTAAAAACATAATTATTTTCCCATTTATCATGAAAACACGGTGTGACTGTCGATTTCGACTTACTTGGTTTGCTGTGAGCCATACTGTAGCAAACGGATTTTTTTACTTAACTTCAAATCAAGTTCATTGCGACAAAACTTAAATTATATTATAATTAACATACCTTTAATGTCAAAGTAAACACTTTTCCATTTTAACAAAACTGACGAATGTTTAATGCACGACGTACGGTATTTAAAGTTACAAAAAAAAAACGGCCAAGTGCGAGTCGGACTCGCGCACGACGGGTTCCGTACCATTATCTATAAAAACGGCAAGAAAATCACGGTAATATTAATTTTATTTTAATGGTAGTATCTAGTCCGACCGGCGCGGCGAGTCCGGCATTTATTAGCATACAGATTCAGGTCATGTCCATTGTTGTATGGGAGCCGCCTTAAATATTTATTTTATTCTGTTTTTTTTAGTATTTGTTGTTATAGGGAAAGTCGATGCTTTTGCTTTTGTATCTTGTTTTAAATATTTTATTCTAACAAAAATATTATTATAAGGAAAACAAAATTAATTCAAGAGGAACATCTGTTATCTTTTTGGAGATATACGTCACTGTATTTTTAATAATATTTTATATATATTTTACGTATTATATAATGGCACTAAATAACAAAGTCTTAAAACACACTGGATCTTTAATCTCTGTATATTCTATCCACTCAAAAATGTTTTCCAAACCTAAAGAACCATATCGATAATTTAGTATAACTACACTACTAAATGCCTACACAAAATGTTTATCAAAAACTTGTATACTTGTATATGTACTTGTAGTATAAAACATTGCTCAAGAATAGAAAATCGCCACCCCTTCTGCGTTCTGCTTACTGATATGTTTCAACAACACGTCAGTTGTTGTTATTCACCAAGTAAATTCAATTAAGATATGCAACCAAATTTACAGAAGTGTGTATTGCGCTCGTATACATTATAAATTCAAAACAGCATCTAGGAAGGAGTCGTTTAAATGCTACAATATACGCGTTCTAAAAAAAAATTGCGAAACCTAATTTTAATTTAGATTATAATATAATGGCAAGTGAAAATTCTGAGGGCATGTAAAATTCAAATATCTTGCTTCTTCGCGCTATGTGTTACCAGAGACTTATTCATTACTATTATCTTATGTTTACTACAATTACACCATCACGTAATGCCCTTTTCAGCCGCCCTCAATCTAAATATGAGTACGTCACCGGCTATTGGTGGACATAAGCTGCTGAGCAACGGTGTGTGGGGTCCCATCCACATATACTCAAAACAACTAACTTTAGGATTAGTATTAATAAGTTTCTGTTATGTAGCCAAGACGTATCCTGTATATGATCAAGGATGTTTGTGGTATGTAGAGAATCAGTGGCGCAGTCAGAAAACTCATCTAGGGGGATAAAAACGGTCTCCCCAGAGGACGAGAAAAACTTTTCAGAAAATGGTTGCACCAAAAATTTGTTACATCAATGATAAATAATAAATAAATACCAATTTAACGAATTCATGTTAATATATCTTTATTAAACATATTAAGACAATAAGAAACTTGTCATCTAACAGAATAAAGAACAACAGTAATAAAAAACGGAATAGGAGAAAAAAAACTTCCAAAACAATAAAAAATGCTGACGACGCCTCCACTTCTGCAATGCGATTCTATTTGGGTTTTTAAACGTGAAAATGCGATCGGATGTGTATAGATTTAGCTTCCTCTACTAGATAATGCTGGCATTAATCACAAAATATGAATTTCAAGGGATAATTTTGAAACTGCTTTGTACCTACTGATAGAGATTATGCTTCTTTATTTTTTGGTTCACGAACTAAGGCCAGGGGGGGCGGTGCCCCTGCCCCCTGCCTGGGTGCGCACCTGTAGAGAAAGATAGCTATATCTAGAGAAAATTTGTCAGGAACAAAGTTAAGGTTTGTAAAGGCGTTGTACCTATGCTGACAGTTTTTTTGTTTCCATAAATAAATACCACATACATAATACATATCAAGATTAACAATAAGTTTCAAAGAATCAATTTGTGATATTCCTGCAAGATGCAAATAGTCACTGTAAATGCGAGTACAGCGAGGTGTTCCGAGAGACACCTGGCGAAATAGCTGGGAATTCATGTCCGATTCAACTCTGTCATTTATAGAATGCTTGGTTTGATTAACAAAATACATTCCACAGGCAACAGATGGCAGCACACACAATTGAAATAAACATTTCGTGCATTATTTAATTTCATAGAAGTTGTTGCTATCACAATTATGAATTAATTACCTAAAATTATATTACTTTGCAAGAATTCTTGTCAATTCTAATTATTGCGTGAGACTGTGAGAGCTAGAACACAAAATAGGTAGGGAGTAAGAATAGGCTGTCATAAAGGTATGGGTAACTACCTACTAAAATAATAATAATTTTATAAACAATTACAAGAAAAATTGAATATTGATAGATTTTAAAAAAAATCTCTTTTGGTATACCCGAACTCTAGAATAATAGAGACTAAATGTCTTGGTCTTCCGCAGTTAAAACAAAGCCGCTGTCTTCGTCTTGGTCATTGGAATGCTGCCTATGTCGGTCTCTGTTATTGTGGACTTGTAGCACAGCTCATGCTGTGCTTGTAGTGGGTACACTAAAGTTGAAAAATGGCATTGAGCATGCCTTTTTCACTTGCATGAATGAAGAGTGATTATAAATATCTCACAGAAAAAGATATATAAATGGTCTAAGCTATTAAAAAAAGCAGATTTTCTCACTGTCCTTATTTTAAAATGACATTAGTATCTGGGTTAAAAGTGCTGACTAAAACTGTTAATTATACATATAGAGCAATCAAATTTTTATCAATAAATTAAAAATATAAACTACGTAACTGAACCAAAACAGCTACAAACATCTTTAAATATGTATCCCAGATAGCAGTGGACGTCCAGGTTAGGTCCATTGTTAGTACATTCGTCCATTAGTACATTCGTCCATGGATTAATAACACATGTGATAACACCCATTGTACGATAGTTGCTATACGTCCATGAAATGTCCATTTTAAGTACATACATTTCTTAAGTGATTTCCCAAAAAAATATCTGGTAAGGAGGTAGGTAGAATCAGGTACGTGTCGTGCAAAAATGTAAATAAGATTCATGAATATCTTTATAAAAGTAGAGCTAACGCTTTAATTTTTCATTAACTGTATATTAACTATATATTACATTATAATGCATACGCACCTCATTTTAGATGTATTTTCTGTTAAAACAAAATAACTTATGGAAAAATAGATCTACTGGATATTGATAAGTGCTATATCCATTTGAATTACAAAGAATATCGTATTGATGCGCATTTTACGGATATCCGTTTGAATTGCAGAAATGTCGGGGATTATGGAATATGGATTATGGATTATTGAAATGCAGTAGAGTCGGGGATTATGGAATGCCACTTATTTATGGAATATTTCCGAAAAGTATTGGAAAAATATAAATATATGAAACGCTAACGGCATGGTTTATTTGATAAAATTCAGGTACAAACTTTTAAAAAAATACAAAAATAAAAAATATTTGGTATTGAAAAAAATTACATCTTACAACTCTGTTTGCTTAAAAAATGGTCGGGTAATATGAATACATATATGAGGTAATATGGAACGGAACACTATCAAATATATGTACTAACGATAAAAATCGCTAATATAACAATCGCGTTCGGCATCGGCGCACAGTTCCTGTACCCAAAGCTGGCATACTAGACCAGAAAATACATTCTGCATCATCTCTTGGGTTTTTCATTTTTGTGTTCTTTTGCTAGAAAATCCACTTCATTAAAAATATTTCTATTTACTGGAAAGAGGCCCGTTTGTCGGTATCCGTTGACTGCCCTTTCGCCATCAGTTTGGATCTTAAAATGAGCTTTACCAAGCAGGTCACTCATCTCAAAATGAGATATTGGACAATATTTTGCCTTACAAATTGGCCAATTTCTTCATTGTAATAAGTTTTCAAAGACCCCATTACGGATTTGTCGAGCGGCTGCATCTTCTGCGTTATATGTGGCGGTAAGCACAATAAAGTTACGTGGTTTTTCCCTAGCAGCCACAATAACATCTCAGTTTCTAGTGTGGGTGTGATGCCCGTCTAAAATCAAAAGTACGGGGTTTTCAGCACTTGGTCTTACATAATCTATGAAACGATTGAACCATTGTGTGAATATGTCAGTTTGAATCCAACCCGATGGATGGAAGGCAAAAATACTTCCAGGTGGAGCTCCCTTTTTTATCAATTCGCTGGAATTCTTATCAGGGAATATAAACAAAGGGGACACATAATTACCACTTGCGCTCATACACAAAACGCAAGTGAACAGAGACCCACGCTCTGCATATGTCAACGGTCCTATTTGCCGCTTTCCTCTTTGAGAAAAAAATCTCAGGGCATTTTGATTGAACTATGCTAAGATCACTCTCATCGATGTTAATATTTCGTTAGCTGGAAAGTTTTTTTCTTCCATTTCTTTCTCTAACATATCAAAAAACTCGTCAACGTTTTTTTTTTGTAAAGCCTACTGCTCGTGAAAACGACGTTCCCATTGGCTTTCGTAGGCATAACACGTCCTTATGCGTTAATCTAAAACTTTTTAGCCAATCCTTTCCGGCCGTTTTTTTAAGTAATGCGAAGCAATTTGGGATGTTGTTTCTCCTAGCTAACTGAAATGCGAGATTAGAGATATCCCGTCTGGTTAATCCATAAAAGGTTTTCTCCATGACCAGGCAATACTTTACTAACTCCTTTTCCAGATGATCTGGCTAAATAGGTTTCCTTCCTAGTTTTGTTTGGCATACCTCACCAGTAGCACCACCCTTCTTACAGGGCCTGAAAAGGGTGACACGAGGCACATTAAACGTTTTACATGCCTTCCAATAACCCATTCTTTTGCTTCTAACTGCTGTCACTGCTTTTATCTTGTCTTCCTCATTCCACTTCTTACGTTGTGGCGATGTAGTTGTGGCATTTTTTTCCCGTTTTTTTCGTCGTTTGGGGCATGTCTGTAAGATAAATCAATTTTTAAATATTAATTTTCAAGTCGGGTAATATGGAATACTATTCCATGATGAGCGCTATATATTTTTATATTAACACCTATTAAGTTAGATAACTAACATATATTATCATATTTGGGTACATTACAAGTAGGGGAAGTTTATCTAAAATGAGATACTGTGGTAAAACGGGATACCCTAATTATTTTATAGTACATCGCCATCTGTTGTGCAATTGACCTAATACTTCCTCTCAGTATATGAGTAACCTTCAGCAGTTTGAAAAAATCCTGATTGGTGCAACGCAGCTAAGTAAGTTTTACGTTTTTAAAGTATTACTTTTTCAAAAAATAGATCTACAAACATAAACTTTTTGTATTTAGACCCAATGAGATGACGGCGATAATTTTTTATCAGTTGCTAGGACATAAACGACCACTTAACGTATTAAATTTTAAGGTTATATTCTTATATCGAAAACATACAGGCATTGTTTGTTTAAACGTTGTGTTGATAAAATGTGTTGATAAAATGGGACGCACCATGTGTGGATTCGGCGCACTTCCTACCAGAGATGAGTCCACGAAGCTTGCGGTGTATCAGACAACGAAGCCAGTTATTCCATTTATGGATCTGTGCTTGGAGATATGATCCCATTTTAGAAACACTACTGATCCAGTTTTAGATATACATGTTCCCAAAATGGGAAATTTGACTCGCACAATAAAAAATGTGTTGTTCTTCTATGTTTAATGCTTTCATATGTTAGGTTTATTTTTTGAATAAAGTTACGTTTGGTTTATCCATCCCATGAGGGTTGTCTGTGATTTTGTACTTAAACTTTTTTTAAACCAGGTCCAAACCTTAAGTATCCCATTTTAGGTAAACTTCGCCTATATTTATTTATTTCACAATGTATTAAGGCCACACATTGACCCTGACAGTATATTAATGGCATCATAATATATATGTTAGATACTTATTTAGGTGCTTTCTTCCATTTCTGGGTGGGTTTTACAGCTCTTGTGCCCAAGCTGTTAAATTTTTGGCTTTAATCCCTCCCATAACTGAGTAAATTATTTGAGTTTTGGCTGGTCATTTTCCCATATCTAAACATTGGATTGTTTTCTAAGAAAGTTACATAAATCTGGTACTCTTTTTCCGAAGCTCTACATCCTCTTTTTGTTGGCATACTCGCAGCTTTAGGCACTACTTATTAATTACCTTCTGGAATGGCAGAAATTTCAAAGAAAATGAATATCTCCTAACTTAAAACAACCACTCTGAAGTTAGAGAGTACATTTGTACTAAATTTAACAATCCTTGTTATATATGGCCTTGTTAATTTGAGCTCTGAAGTAACAACAGAAAATAACAACTTGTAAAGTTAACAATGTGTCACCATATGTAGGCCTTAACGCCCCTCAGTCAAGTCATTATGCTGTAGCCAAGTCGTCCCCTCAGTCAAATCTGAATCTGTAGCTTCTCTTCTAGGAAATTTATAAAGGCACTCTAAGTTAAAATTTTCCTTCTTTTAGCTTTTATTTTCTATTGCCAAAAATGCATGGAGACGAAACATACAAGATATTATTGAAAACATATATTTGCTTTAGATGTCTCTAATTGAGTGGGTTGTATTGTTGTGTACCGTTGCCCACTGATTTATAATATAATCTAGTAAGCATTAGAACTTACGTAAGTTGAAATGCATTGTATTGAAATCAGAAGTGGAACACCAAGTGTCAAGATAACAAATGTGATAAAAAGAGAAAATATTGAAGATATTTTCATATTTCATGCAAAATACGACAGAAACAGGCGTCCATTAATTTTATATCGCCTAAATTAATGGCTTTACCATCCCGGAACTGCATTGGCCGCTCTGGTGAAATGGAGTTTGCGGTTCAACGTTCTTGATGCGGTCATTGCCTGCTATCTTGTCAGCCGACTCTTCAGCACCGGTACAATCCGGCAAGCTGCCTTGTCCAGCCTTGCACTGCACGCCGCCGTCTCGAACTCTACGTACCTACCTAACTCTTATAAGACATTGGAAATGTTAGATTTCGTTGCATGCTTAAAATTCAATGATCAATAATACCCTATATAACCCGGTAGTTAAAGCTTTCAATAAGGATTTCCGCCAATAGCGCGGAAACGCTTTATTTGGAATATGATCCGATTATTCGGAGAAATAGTTTTGACCATCTGCTTCAATTTTTATTACATAAATAGTAAAAAACTATTTTTTTCTTATACGTTTGCTTATAACTATTTTCGTAGTACCTACCTAGCAGATTGTAAATATAGTCAAAGATAATTTATTATATAAATATACTATCAATCTATGCAAATGAATCGCTATAACTTCGCGAAAATTACCAACACTACCAAAAATATTTTCAACAAAAAAACAAAACTCACTTCAAAAAATCTATTCTAAAAAACTGCACTAAAGAGTAAAAAATAATTACGTTATTCATTCTTACTGAGAATATAATGAATTTATTAGGTCAATAATATATTGTTATTTTTGACGTCGGTGGCTGCCAATGTTTACAAACGTATAATGAAGTAGCGTAGGTATATGCCTCTAACTGTATTCGACTAGAAATTTGAATTTAGGGTTATTTGTAATTGTAGTGTGACTTTAAGCAGTTGTATTCAATTGTAAGTGAACACCTTAGTTAACCTTGGCTGGCATCGACTCCAAAAATAAAAATAGTTGTATATTATTGGCCTAGTAAATTGTTTATATTCTAAGTAAGAATGAATAACGTAATTATTTTTTACTTCTTAGTGCAATTTTTTAGAATAACTTTTTTTGAAGTCGATTTTGTTTTTGGTTCAAAATATTTTACTTCTTGCTTTTCAGTGAATATTGCGTTCTGCATGTAACTTGTTTATCAAATACGAATATGGGTAGGCCCACTAAACGTGCTGTCTATATGAGGCAGCGCGTACATGTATATGGTCAAATGTCATATATTGTTTATTTATGACCCTTTAAGCAATAATGGAAAATTAACTTTTGACCCCGTCTCCAGAATCATAAATAAGTTAGCTAATCAATTAGGTAATTAAAAATCAAGCTTATTGTCATTAACTATTATTATTAAAAAAGTTTAATTAAATTGAGGAATACGTGGGCACCACCAGCGGAAAATCTCAGGCCGGTGGTCTTAACTAGCTCAGAGCACTAAGGGCGTGCGTTTGGAGGCCGTAGGATTCATACCAGTTGAAATGTGCGAGAAAACGTAACTCTTACCAATGGTGATTCTTTACCTAAGGTTAAGGCTGATGGTCAAGGCACTTATACTTTAATTAATTCCCCTCAGGTGAACTAAAGGCAAATTATTATTTTAATTAAATCCACTGTTTAGAACAATAATGCACGAAAATAATGACAATTCGATCTCTATCAAAAACTAACGTCAAAATCAAAATTAAATTATCCTCCAAAAAAAATATAAACGCAAGCTGGATTCTACGATATGTAGCAAAACACAAAGTTAATCACCACAGCGAACCGATGCAAGTAATGAAAAAAAATGTAAATAAGGATTGGCAGCCGCGTATCGGTACCTGGGTCACAAAACTACTTCGCGATTCGCTGCTCAGAATATGCCTGTAGGTATATGACAATATACATGTATATGGTAAAATGGTGCCCAGGCGATGCACATGTTTATGCGAACTCACGGGGTACGCGAGGCAGCAGTCCGTGTGTCCTGCGCCACGCCAATATCATAGCCTAGCTCTTACCTACAGCACCTAGAGCTATGACCTTCAACTCTCCTTGGTAAGTGGAAGCCTCCTACACGCTAGCTAGGCATTATAAGAGTAAACGGTCTGTTTTACTGCAATTTGCATCCAGCAGATCGGTCAAATGGTGCACACGTTAATGCAAACCCGCGTTGTACGCGAAGCAGCAGTCCGTGGACTATTGAGCACACTTGGCGATGCCTAGTCCTGCACCACGCCAATGTGCCTATCATATTTTTTAAGTTAATTTAAGTAGCTATCAATTAGGGTTGTGACGGGCGCACTCGCCATTTTCTCTAGTATTTTTTTTTAAATTATAAATTTGCCTGTAAGACAAGTAACCTTCCCGAATTCTAGACTTAAACCTGACTGAAAATTAATGGGGATAAATACTCAGAAAGATGGGTAGACGCCCTTCCACCCCAGAAATTACAACCAGTTGCTTGAACGTATTCAAGAACAATGGGACACTTTGGATTATATTTTTTATTTAAGTCATTCTATGCGAATGCGTTTACAGCTAGTGATAAATGCTGATGATTGAATTAATTTATTAATTAATTTGTTAAGTACATATTTGTGTTAAAAGTGAATGGCATTTTGCAAAATTTTCTTCGAAATTAAAAATAAAATTTCCTACCCCTTGACCCGATTTTTATAACGCCGTCGCGACGCGACTGTACCTCGAAAATGTCAGAAATACACGATAAGTTAAAAGTAAAGTTAAAACAAAATGTAAATAGGCACACTGTAGAAAAATTTCAGCGATGTATCTGCATGTAGATCAAATACACGGATTGTTTTTGACGTCACAACCTTTATCGATATGCCCGCGCGAGATCGATAGCTCGCGCGAGGCCAATATGGCGGCGCGAGAAGCTGTTGTAACATTGACATTGAAGTAGCGTGTTAGAGTTATTGTCGTATTATTGTAAACACGGGTTCTCCCGTGTTCTATAAAGGATCTGACATTACCTGCGGGCGGGTGACGTCATATCCTTTATAGCCTCGCCCAATCAGCGTTTTATAGCCTCGCCAAATTCCCCGCTTTTCTTTAGCATTTACTCGTATGTCGGCGATAAAAATAAATTAACCCACTAAACACGAAACGTTGCAATTGCAATTGAGCAAATGTTTAGTAATACAAACATTTGAAACATAACGTTTTTGTTTCATTACCGAAATGTAGCACTGGAAACATAATTCATTGAAACATCACCGAAACGTTATAATTAAAAACAGTTTGAAACATTACTTGATACGTTCACGAAATGTAACAAATGAACAAACTTTTCAGCTTGTAAAATATTTAACAAATAGCGTCGCCGTCGTAGATCCTTTGCTATACCTCGCAAAGGATGAACGACATCAATCGTTAAATATTTTAAACTTTACCGTTAAACCAATAAAAATGTGTTTCTAGATTCGTGGAACACGGCGAGAACATAGGCGAGAACACGGCGCCTATGTAATATAAAAAAATTCTAAAGATTTGTGATACAAATATTTATTGCGGCTTTTCCAAATACCGTGGTAAAGTGTATATTAGCGGAATTGAAACTGTCATTGCTAAAGCACAGACCGTCCGCACTTATCTTGAAATTTCGTCCTATATATTTAGCAGTGGCATTAAGATTCGAATAGTAGTTGAAAACGTACATGAGAGTCCGTTCGTGGAAGTCAGCCCAATGAGCTATCTACGGCTGCGCGCTAGGTAAAGAGAATAAACAGACTAGTCTGCTGCGTCGTAGATTAATTCTTTGTTGACCGCGCCGTGTGCCGGACAATAAAGCCGATGTACAATAGAGACATGCCGACTATTTTTGTCGGCTGTTATTTTCATACGGTTGCAATTTCCATCGTATACACTTTATAGTGATAAAATAATCATTACCATTATATGTCCACCGCTCTGCTCATAGTACACAAATTGCAAATCAAGAAAAATCTAATAAGTTTTTGCGTTATGTGTTCATTACTGCTTATTTAATAATCAAAACCTGACCAGGACCCAGGGTTAGGTAAGTAAGGGTACGTACTAAAGAACTTATAAGAATATGCGGTACACGCAGACGATGACATCCCAGACGCAGACCATGCAGCATGCAATGCACCGTGGGTGTGTGGCAGATGCTTGACTTCTATCCCTATGGGATGCTTTTGTAGGTTGATCACGTTTTCAGTAATATCGTGCTATATAGCTAGTCCATTTTTAGGGTAGAATTTATGAGAATTAGCTTATTTTATTGTTGTTAATTAATGCTGGATAGGGCTGGAACCTTTGATGTAACTATAACACTCGGAGTAGTTTCCACAAACACCAAAACGCTTTCACTTCGCTCGACGCGCGTTTCGCCAACCAGGTTGGCATCATCCGGAGACGATTAAAACTAATCTTAAACTAAAAATCTACCCTATTTATACTATTTATGGTGAAATCATTAGTCACGCTTCAATGATTAGTTGCTAAGCAACGCGTAAAGCGGGCTATACGGTATAGGTCCCTTGTCGCTATTCATACTACTTTTACATTTTACAATTTCTATGCTCTCAAATGCATCCAATTGTCTATTATTGGTCACATTTCTGACTAATCTTAGATTACTAATACCTATTCTATGATTGTTGTCAAAAGCATGTTGTGCAACACTAGACTTATCTGTTCTTCCATATTTTAGATGAGCCATATGTTCTTTAAATCTGGTGTTAATTGATCGTCTCGTTTGTCCAACATATTTTTGATCACAATCATTACAACTAATTTCGTAAAACCCAGACCTTTCATTTGGAACAATTTTATCCTTTGGATTGTCTAAAAGTTGTTGTAATTTATTACTCGATGAATGAATCGCTGTTATACCCACGTTTTTGAAGACCTTACTCAAACCACGAGTAAACCGGGGTTCGTAATTCGTAAGGGATGGATACATCATATATATATATATATATATATATATATATATATATATATATATATATATATATATATATATATATATATATATATATATATATATATATATATATATATATATATATATAAATTTGTAAAGAATTGAATCAAGTTCCACGTTGGCAATTGTGATAAATATATGTACTTATAATATTTTATAAGAAGCCCTACCTTGATGAGATAATTGTTATGTTATGTCTATTATTTTAGGCATTTGAAATACAAATATTTTATATTGAAATAACATAATGGAGAAATATTTAATCTGATTATAGGATACTTACTCTATTTTCTTCTCTATTGAATCCTTCCCTGTTTTATGGCCGCCAGTTCTATGAACACTAATTTTTATTTTAAGTCAAAGATCACTTTAGTTATGAGTCTTAGAGGGGGTCTAATTAGGTCTATTATATAAATTTCTTTAAAGGTTATTTGTAAGATGAAGTTAATGACTCAAAATAATGAATTTTATAGTATGGAAAATTTTATTAAATTTATTAAATTTTAGGGAAGCTCAAATTGTATTAGTTTTTAAATTCTTTCCTGAAATATGCAAAACAAGAAAGAAGAAGTTGATTGCATATGACTCTGTTTATTATCAGATATGGTTAATAAAAATAAATAAAATCTTAGAACCTTATTCCTATCCTGCGATAAAACCTACGTAACTTAAATCTACTACATTGGACCAAGTCCTCTGACACAATATTTCATAACACTAGCAAATTTTGCATTATTTATTACCTTGTAAAAATATGTTAATCCTTTTGTCACCACGCACAAAACTTATCACTTTTTTGGTTTGGTGTCATCTAGCGGGATGTCGCTGAAATGCCTCTGGAATGCTGACTGCCTTTGCTGTATCGCGCCTTGGGATTTATTTACCCTCAAATTTATTCTTACTGCTACTGTAGTTTTTAATTTTTAATCTTCTATTACGTTAATTACTGCAAACGATTGTTTCCTTTTCTTGTTTGATATTGATCGCAAATTTCTTCTACTGGGCTGGGACGCTACCAAGCCTTTCACTTCTTACTTGTAAAAACGACGAAAACACTTATTCATGCAGTTTTTTCTGCTTCTCGACCATTTACACTGATATTGTTGCTTACTTAGCATAAATTAACACTTATTACTTTAAATTTACAATTATTTTATAATAAATTTTCATGAAATTTAGGATCGTCGCTGTTGCTTCTTTGAACACCGTAACTAAACTCTTAATAATGTTTGTAGTTTCTACGGATCTACCGTAATAAAAACAAATGCAACTTCCTGGTTACCTATTTCTTGTTATGTTATTTTTATCTGGCCAATCAGATTAATTCATAATATTTAATTTCACTTAAAACTATTACACATTGATTATCATATTATATAATTTGAAGTCTAAATACGATCATACGGTTAAATTCAATTTCTGTCGTGTAACTTCACATTCTGTGTGACGCGTTCCCTCGACATTTTATGTTTTGCTTCCTAGCTAGACTATTAGATTATTATTATTTTTATAGTGTTTGTAATATATTTTTTTACTTGGCGATGGGGGTTTGTGTTAGGCTGGGATATCTTTGGTGTGTTAATATTTTCAAAAAATTAGAAATTGATGTGATTATTGATATTACTACAATTATAAATATACGACCTAATAGACCAAGAGCCCGTGTCACTTCCCGAACGTATCATAAGTTTACGCACACTGACCATGGGAACTTGTGGTATCGATGTCGACGATGCTACAGACATGTCCACCATACATTTTTCTGGGGCGAAGTGAAGGTAGGAGAGTTGCTGAAAGGTTATAAAAAATAGGTAAAAATATTGAAAGTTCACGACTGAGGGTAGTGGAAAACAAAAGCTTTCAATAAAATAAAGCGACGCTCGCCGGTTGTCAGTCGTCTACAACTTGGCGTTCACCTGCTGCAACGTTCAAAATATGTCAAGAAAACGGGCCTCAAAAAATTTTACAGTTTACGACTGACATTAGGGGGCCTTACCAGTAGCCTTTGAACGACACAAATTTCGTCCGCCAGTCTTTTTCAATGGGGCGGAAGGGCGATGAGTCCTCCGATTTTGGAAAAAATTTAGATATTTTTTTTGATAAGTTAGACGACTGACTTTTTCAATATTAGGTTCAAATCCAACTACCTAATCGGAAAATGTAGTTACCAGTCGTTCAACATGTGGTGGAAATCTTGTCAGTCGTAAAAAATAGTTCGTGGAATGAGGCTCTGTAGAGCACGGCTGCTAGTTCTGTGCTAGATTTGTATAATCAGGTGTTTATGACTGACACTCGAAAATTTAGTTACAACGGAAGCACGTAAAGGTAAAACTACATTTCTCTCTCATGTTTTATTGTTGCTATTGCTGTCATTGCTGTAATAGTTAAAATAAACAGTTCAGAAATGTATTTTTACTTTTACTTACTTCCGTTGTAGGTAACTTAATTTTTGAGTGTCAGTCACAAACACTTCATATAAGCTATGGAAATACAGAAACTGTAATTATATAGCTCCGAATACAGATCAGAGCGCTTCACGCGGCATTTCATTTGTTGACTGAAAATGTTCCACCGACACGTGAGCTGAATCACACATGAATTCATCGATCCAGTAGATCAAATTCAGGTAAATATTAAAATTCCAGTGTTCAGAATAAAGTATTTAAGAAATTAAGCGCGATGTTTTAATAATAGTGTTATTTAATAGTAGTAGTTAATAATTATACCTGCAACAAGAAATTGCAGCGTACGTGCTCGTTTAGCGACCGACAGGGCGTTATCCATACAATAAAACAGTTGAGAAATGTAGTTTTACCTTTACGTGCTTCCGTTGTAACTAAATTTTCGAGTGTCAGTCATAAACACCTGATGATACAAATCCAGAACTAGCAGCCGTGCTCTACAGAGCCTCATTCCACGAACTTTTTTTACGACTGACAAGATTTCCAACACATGTTGAACGATTGGTACCTACATTTTCCGATTAGGTAGTTGGAATTGAACCTAATTTTGAAAAAGTCAGTCGTAAACTTATCATAAAAAAATATCTAAAATTTTTCCAAAATCGGAGGTCCAGCGCCCTTCCGCCCTATTGAAAAAGACTGAGGGACGAAATTTGTGTCGCTCAAAGGCTACTGGTAAGACCCCCCTATTGTCAGTCGTAAACTGTAAAATTTTTAGGGGCCCGTTTTCTTGACATATTTTGAACTTTGCAGCAGGTGAACGCCAAGTTGTAGACGACTGACAACCGGCGAGCGTCGCTTTCTTTTATTGAAAATATTTGTTTTCCACTACCCTCAGTCGTGAACTTTCAATATTTTTCACCAATTTTTTTATAACCGTTTAGCAACTCTCCTACCCTCACTTCGCCCCAGAAAAAATGTATGGCGGACATGTCTGTAGCAGCGTCGACATCGATACCACGAGTTCCCATGGTCAGTGTGCGTAAACTTATGATACGTTCGAGAAGTGACACGGGCTCTTGGTCTATAAGGGCATAACTTTAGATCAAATACCTTTATTTGTATGAGCAGTAATAATTACCAAAATTTTATTACTTATTTCTTTACCTGTATTAGCTAGTGCTATTATAATATTATTAACTGGCCGTAATATTGATACATCATTTTTTGATCCTGCTGGAGGAGGAGACCCAATTTTATACCAACATTATTTTGATTTTTTGGTCATCCAGAAGTCTATATTTTAGTTTTACCTGGCTTTGGAATAATTCTATATGTTGGTCTAGAGTTGGTTTACGTTTTATATTGTGTATTGTGGTTTACGTGTGAAGAACAGGGCTGGGATGTTCGTAGCGATTCTTAGCGATAAGTGATTTAATGATGGCTATGTTTTTATTGAATTAGACCTATCGATTTTTGCTATAATGGAACATTACTGGTTACTGGCACATCTCTATTGTTTATTTTTGCATCAGACAGGGAGCAAAGCTGGTTATTTTTATCTGGTCAAAAAACATTGTTTAAAAACATGTACTAATTATTTTACTTAAAAGCATCGAGTGAAAGAATCCTCCCTTCATTCAACTATAAAATGGGCCCGACTTGAATATACCACCTTTCCAACAAAAGAGAATTTTTAAAATTGATTTATAAATGACGGATATTCTGAAGTAACAAACATAAAACAAAATACAACCCAATAGAGAACCTCTTACTTTTTTTGAAGTCGCTTAAAAAGTGAATAACTTTTCTATAAACTTTAACACGACAAAATTAGACATTTACTGAATTTACTAACTTTAATATGACGGCCTACAACCTATACTGCAGAATGCTCATCAAATTCAGATTGTAACAGCAACAACCCCCCACAGAAGTCACATTTATGGATATATATTTCATCCACCGCCGAGCACTATGCATTAGATACGCTTCTGCATTTTACTTTCGTTTTGCATAGTGTATGTATAAGTATATGCCACGTTCATTTCTGTTTATTTCCATTATTACTGCATGAGTAAAGTTTACTGTTATTCAATTTCCACTTCAGCGGATTACTATTGAATGAATTTCTTGCTACTACACTTCCACTCTTCATGTCCTGGAAGTGCAGTTAAAACTACAGTTATGTAACATTTTTTAATTATTACAATATGCCACAAAACAAATATCTACCAAGAATGTCGTGACGGATTTTGATTCAAACTTTTCATGGCATATAAATTTAGTCAGAACGACCTTTGATTATAGATATAAGACTATATATTCAAAGATATATATATATATATATATATATATATATATATATATATATATATATATATATATATATATATATATATATATATATATATATATATATATATATATATAGATTTTGTTCACAATTTCAAAGATTTTATTTTTGTGCGTGGAAACCTAATTCTTCTTTTAAAATGAAAGTAGCCTATGTTACTCCTTATAATATCAGCTATCTGCCAGTTAAAGTCCCGTCAAAATCAGTCCAGCCGTTTCGGAGATTAACCGGCACAAACACACAGACACATAAAAATTTTAAAAATTGGTTTTTGTTATAATTACCGTACCTACAGAGCCTTCAATTTTATTTATTTGTATATATCTATAGATAGGTTTTGATCAAATACTGTTTTTTTAAAGATAGCTTCTCATTCTTGAATTGCTATATATTCCAAATATGTATGATTATTTTTCTTTCTTGATTTAATAATTAAATACCTGTATGTATACAAATGAAGAAAAGTGCATTCTTCCAGTACCTTTTGCCTGAGAGTTGTTAATGGATGAATATAATGTGTGTACTTTTTGTAACTAATAAAAAAGTAAAATGTAAATGTTAAAAAGTAAAATGTATGCTGTCATATTTTTTTCTTGAAATTGCAATTTAATTATCTACATGTATAAAAATTACTTTCTTATTAGGGAAAGTGCGTTTCCTTGTTGAGAAATTTAAAGTTTAATTTTATTACGAATAAGTTTCTCATAGCCAGCGAGGTATCAGTTATCAGTTATTAAAAAAACATTTAAAATTTAAATTAGGTGCCGAAGTAACAGTGAGAGGAGTTCTAAAATCGGGAAAGGAGAAGTAGAGATCGGAACGAGATTAATATAGACGCTTCGACGAGGAAAAAATGAATTAAGTAATTAACATTTTATTGAGTAGCACTAAGCACTAAAGTATATAGATGAAAATAAATGAAAGGCAGACAATTAGCAATAATACTTGACGAATTAATATACATTGTAACATGATGAAACTGATAGATAAGGCCAAGTTCATTGAAGAAGGTAAAGGAAAGTTCATCTATATAAAACTATACTGCACCAGAGATAAGATAGATATATAAGATATATAAGACACCAATTTTCAAAAAGAAAAAATGTTTTGTTTTCCAGGTACGTCTAATAGGCCACCGAGTTTAAAATGGCCTCTATATAAACATTTTATTGAACTTTCCATAGATCATCACCTGTGTCATCAACATCGTATCGAATCATTTACAAAAGTTAAAATTGGTAATCACTGTCAGATTGAATATTTTCATATAAATGGGTATACTCTGACTACAAATGGGTAACATATCCATTTAGTATTCACAGTCCATTATTTATGAAAATATTCGATGCAAAAAAAAATTATTTCTGATGTGGTCACAGTTGAAACTTTCAACTAAATGTTTATTTCAACGATACCCCCTAATTAAGCAGTAAACAATAAACCAACACTTGCTTAAGAAATCCAACTTACGAAACATAATTAATGGTTAAGAAAAATGATTCTCAATATACATATTATATATCGGGTGTTTGTTCCTTAATGACGTGCTAATATTTCAGGGTGTAATTTCTTATGTCATTTTATGAAGAAAAGTCCATAGGAACATATATGTCTTGAACGGCTGAAATGTACGGCTAAAAATCACACCCTGTAGTTGCATTTTTTAAATCGTAATTTTTTAATACCAATCTCAGAATGTAGGTACTTGCTATTATTTTCAATTATGGCATGTGATAATAGGATATTAACCCACATATTTTAGTTATAAAAATTATTTCATCGCCCCATCAGGAGCGTTCCTGTAAACATGCCTTTCCTGTGCAACATTTTTTTTTAAACTAAAATTTATCATTATCAATGTTATATAATAATAATTCGTTCTAATTTGCTTTTAATTGTTTAAATCAGGAACTGTGCGTTTGACAGGAAAAACGGAAGAGGCCCTTTTTATGTATATGTAATTGACCAGGCTAATCAGAGAAAATATCCACATGGAAAAATGTCAGTGGCTTACCACATTTTTGGTAAAAATATCAGAGCATTGTAAAAAATATCAGAGGACTTGTTTGGACGCTATTTGGGAGATTAAATAAATTTTAAACTAAAATATGTGGTATAATATCCTATCATGACTCAATATTGAAAATAATATCTAAAAAATAGATAATAGCGAATAGATATTTTTATTTCTCTATGTAATGAATTGCTACAAACCCAACCCAAGATTACTGGTCAGCAACTGATAAGAATCAGAAAGCATTTCTTCAAAATTTTCAAATTCTATTATTCCTATAAGTTCAATTATTTACTTTTGGCATGGTATTTATTATATTTTTTAAGTAATACGAGGAAGCATAAATTAAAATTACCGCTTTATTGAAATTAATATAAAAATTTTTAATTTGTAAATAAAAAATTTAAATAAAACAATTCTATAACTAATATTTAAATAACACTAATATCTTGTAGGACCACCCCGAGTGCGAATGAGACATCTAACCCTTTTAGGCATACTCTGTACCAAATCGTTTCATAAATTTGATGTCAAAATTTGCCATGCTTTTGCCTCTCTTAAATATTCAAGTGCGTCCAAAGGATGCTCGAGGGTGTTCAATTGCCTCTACATTTCTGCCCAATCATGTGGGGTGAAGACGGGACTTCATTCTGCCTGTATACTGTTTTATTTTTATATGTACTGTATACTATTTTATATTTTTATACATAAATTGTTAGCAATTGGGGTTAGGGACCTGTTGGTTATGGATTTTATGAACTAAGATAGTTCCTATGTATTACCGTTGATGTAGCTACCTCAGGGGTATTACAGTCACCGTTGGCCACAGATAATTTAACCCCCACTATCAGGTTACTTACTTAACTTCACAGATATAGATGTAAATGTATACATATATTTTTTTATTTAAAATCCACTTACCATGCTGATTTTAATCATTTTTTTTGTCATCCTCGCAATATATATATATATCAGTAAAGTACCGATTTCCATTGTTTTATTGGAATAGGAATGCACTTATTTTATCTAGATATGCTACAAAACAACATTAATTCTAGTGGCATTAACGCCCTGAGGTCCTTTTTTTGCTACTACGTTAATGTACCGACTGTAAAATTTCCCCACACCCTTTTGGGAGAAAAAATTGTAGCAATAAATAAATAAATAAATAAAGTAACTATTAAGTTAAGGTTTCTTAATTTAGCGTTGATTTAGATAATAATCAAATTCAATAAGTTGGTGCAAAATACTTGAAAATCTTATCGAATAGTAATAATTAAATTGGTATCTAAATAAATATATATATTTAGCTAACAATTATAAATAGTTTCACTCATAATTTTCCATTTCTTTGTTGACTGCATGAAAGAAAACATGTTTCTCGTGATAGCTTTCAGTGTCCTGACGGTAGTCCCTCACATCTATGTGGTATGTACCTACTTTATATATACCAAAATATAAATGTTTATCAATTACTACACTACTGAATATTGATGAATGAACCTGCATAATTTTCCTATTACCGGTGTTGTAGTCCACCTGTTTATGAGGGTGCACCTCCTACCAATTTAATACAAATGAGTTGGCAATTACACAAGTTTGAACTATACCTACTTTATTTTTGCTCTATTCAAAACTATTAAGCTGTTGTTCTGCTCAAATCTTGAGCTTATGCAATATATACCTATTTTAATATATACCTTGTTTTTTTTTCCAGTACCGCAAAAATTATCTCATTTTTTTTATTATTTTACACCTGCAAAAATAACTAGTCATGTTACTGAGTAGACTACATAGTGCTTTAAAAAAATTTAAAAATTAGTGTTGTAGGGTCTTGGCTGTTATACTTGGTCTACATCATTTGGTATATATATATATATATATATATATTATATATATATATATATATATATATATATATATATATATATATATATATATATATATATATATATATATATATATATATATATATATATATATATATATATATATATATATATATATATATATATATATATATATATATATATATATATATATATATATATATATATATATATAAAGGGTCCGCCAATAGGGACGCTCGATCTTTGACAGCTCATGGCGGCCATGTTGTTTGTGGTAGAGTTGGCAAACGTAGTTGTTATTATTCAGTGTATCTTCACAAATCACCATGAACCAATTCAGCCGCGAGCAACATGTGCAAATCGTTAAAACTTATTACGAAAATCATTCATCGGTTCGAGCAACGTTCCGCGCGCTCCGCCAATTTTACGGTGCAATTGATCGTCCTGCTGAGTCGACTATCCGTCGTTTGATTAACAAATTCGAGGCAACCGGTTCGGTGAACAATCAGCCAACACCGACGCGTCGTCGAAACGTCCGATCTGCCCAGAATGTCGCCGCTGTGCGCGATAGTGTGCGTGAAAATCCGCGACAGTCAATTTCACGTCGCGCACAGGAACTCCGCCTTTCGGAAACATCACTTCGCCGAATCTTGCATCTGGATTTGGGCATGCATCCGTACAAGATCCAGCTGACACAAGAGCTCAAAATAAACGACCATAGACAGCGCCGTATCTTCGCTGAT
Organism: Tetropium fuscum; assembly: GCA_964058915.1. Taxonomy (NCBI): domain Eukaryota; kingdom Metazoa; phylum Arthropoda; class Insecta; order Coleoptera; family Cerambycidae; genus Tetropium; species Tetropium fuscum. Next base: position 33,704 of record CAXKVY010005902.1, read on the forward strand.
TGGGCTTTAGAGCAGTTGGAAGTCGACCCCGATTTTGGTCGCAAAATCATCTTCAGCGATGAGGCACATTTTTGGTTAAATGGGAATGTCAACAAGCAGAATTGCCGTTATTGGGCCGAGAACAATCCACAGGAGGTCCACCAGGTCGCAATGCACCCAGCAAAGGTAACTGTTTGGTGTGGATTTTGGGCCGGAGGCATCATCGGGCCGTATTTCTTCGAGAACGACGATGGTGTGTCCATCACGGTAAACGGCGAACGATACAGATCCATGATAACGAACTTTTTCTGGCATGAAATCGACAATATGGATGTCGAGGATATGTGGGTTCAGCAGGACGGCGCTACGAGCCACACAGCGCGCGCCACAATGGATCTTCTGCACGAGCGCTTCGGAGGAATGGTTATCTCGCGCGGAGGCGACATCAACTGGCCACCGAGATCGTGCGATTTAACCCCACTAGACTATTTCTTGTGGGGTTTTCTTAAATCACAGGTCTACGCAAACCAACCACAAAACACTGATGCCCTCAAAGTCAACATACGCCACGCCATCGATGAAATACAGCCCGATTTGTGCGCCAGAGTCATTGAAAATTGGACTTCTCGTATGCGCGCCACCCAGCGAAGCCGAGGTGGACATTTGACCGATATTATTTTCCATACATAATGCCTTCGAATACTCTTTCAAACAAAAAATAAATTTCATTTATACCTCTCACACAACTTGCTTTATTTCATTTTAAAGATCGAGCGCGCTTATTGGCGGACCCTTTATATATATATATATATATATATATATATATATATATATATATATATATATATATATATATATATATATATATATATATATATATATATATATATATATATATATTGCTTAATACACAAATTTGAATCTAACTAGATGATGAAATGTCTCTAATTAGATTAGATGATGAAATCTAATTACAGATGAATCTAATTAGATGATGAAAACGAGACACTATAACTTTTTATATAATTTATATAATATTTTAAATCAGATTTAAGTAAATGACTGATTAAATTTAAAAAATATTACAGATAAAATTATAAATTATTTAATAAAATTAATGAATCAAGTGTTATTCAATGTAATTATCCCTCCAATATCCACATCTTTTCAGCTCTTCTTATAAATTCGCCGCATACGTTGCGGATTACAGTAGGCCTATGAATTTCTCTGATTATGTCTCTTATACTGTGTTGCAATATTTAAAAGGTGTGGAAGGACAATAGCGTACAGTTCTGCTTCAAAATACCCCATAAAATAAGTTATATAGGTAAGATAGGCCAGGTGACCTAGGCCATTCAATTGGACCGTATCATCCAACCCTTCTCTCTCGAAAGTGTTTATTCAACCACTAGTTTCTGTGATCTGGTTTATCTATATGTTTTGTCTGTATATGTTTATTTTATCCGTAATATTTTTTTAATAGTAAAATGTTATTGAAAAGATTATAAAAAAATTATAAAATCTCTCGTTTTCACTATCATCTAATTTTATTCAAATACCCACCTTTGTATATTAAAAATTTAAAATGAATAACAACGCAGTGTTTTACTAAATTTTGCGGTAAAAAGTTATATCATTTTTACTTGCTTGGTAGTAACGGACACCCTGTATATGTAAACTCAAATTAAAGTACATTTTTATGAGTTTATGTTAAATATTTTTTAAACTTGGAACTAAAACTGTATTAATATTATTTTAGAATGCTGATGATCCTATTGTGACACTACCATATGGACAAATACGCGGGCGGATAGCTGTCACTGAGAGTAATTCTATAACATTTTACTCGTTTCAAGAAGTACCGTATGCAGCTCCACCGGTAGGAAGTTTAAGATTTCAGGTAAATATGCAATATATAAAGTCGACGACGAAACAAACTAGTGTAACATTACTAAACAGCTTTTATTTCAGCCACCACAGCCCGTCCCAAGCTGGGAGGGAGTATTAGACACGAAGAGTAATACAAAAATGTGTTACCAAGTTACCGCAAATAACCACTATGAGAATGAGGACTGCTTGTATTTAAATGTATATTCCCCAGTTGTAAGTATAGATCATCAAATACTGCAAATGACAATGTAATCTGCACGTTACAATGTCGCCTTTAAGAATTAGCGTAATAATTTTTGACCTGCTGGTCGTAAATAATAATAACAATTGGGTAACACTATATATTTAAGTTAATCTTACAGTACATATGATTCAATTCTTCATTATCTTCTAAGGTGTTTATTCTTCTCGAGAAGAGAATACTTAGCAATCAACAATACCACGCTGTATTTAGCCAGTAGACGCAAGAATTATTTTAATCTACGACGAGACGTCCGCAACTACGGGAGAAGATCTTCTTCAGTGTACACTGAGGTGTAAGAAAGAAATGATTGATTATTTACATCGCTTAGCTAATATCAGATATTGCGCCTCTCATTCAAATAATATCACTAAACCTCAATATATCGTAAATTTAACGGTAATCATACCTACACAAATAAATTAGCCGAACGCGTTTTTGAAAAATGCTCATTGTTTTTTATTAAATGACCGACAATTTTTCTCTTCTCGGGATTTATTTATTAAACACTACCCTTTAAATAACAAATAAAACAAATGGAACGTTCTATGCGCTATGTAGTAAATTAGTAACAAACCATCCTACCATCCAAACCAAACCATCCATCATCATACAAACATCTGTAGACTTTGGAAACCTTACCAAGCTACTCCAGAAGGGCTGGACATGGACAAGGGAAAAATAATCCATCGAGATGACAGGTATATCGTTACAACTTTCATTCGCCAACGTACTGCCAGTGCTAGAGAACTACAAAACTATCCTAGAAATACCACAGGACCAAAGTCAGAAGTCGACTAAATGAAGCTCTTGATTTGAAAGCACGTATACCAAGAGTTCCTCGGTGGAATATCAAATTGAACTCAACTGAAAAGGAAAATCAAACTGTATGAATGCAAGAGAGAGCTCTTAAACTTAACAAATAAATTGACAAATAATACCATCCGAAAGAACATAAAAATAAACCAAAACATAATAAGGAAGAAACCAGATACCTCGGAGTGATACTGGACAATAGAATGTTGAGCCATAAACATGTTAATCGTACGAATCAATATGCCCAATTAACCCCTCAAACATAAAAGAACTATGTAAGCATATTGAAATTATATCGGTCAAATTTAAAATGCATTCAAAAATCATCCATGAAGAAAAACAAGATAAGCCTTTTAACAAAGACGGAGATATACTACTTTAGTAAATTTAGGTTACTAAGGTTTGCCTTGCCGTCTACGAGAATTTGGATGCGCACTCGTCGAGGCTCATACCTTTCCCCTCTCTATATCTCTGGTGTATTCGGACAACACACGTTCTAAACTAAACTCGGTTCAAGTTCAAGTACGCATTAGCATTATATGAATCATTTGGACCTGTCGTCCGATATCGGTAATACTTACATGCTACAAATTACGGGTTTTAAATCACGACGCGACTGTTACATTTTCGCTTGTACAAGGCATATTTTCTATAGAAATCCTAATACATTATAACAACGTTGGATTCAGCAAATTCTACACATTTTTTGTTTAAATCATTTTTTGATATAGATTATAATTTGTAAAATAAAGGACAAAAAAATTGGAAAACTTTTAGTTTTTAATAAAAAAAATAGAAGTGGAATCTGAAATGTGGAATTTGCTTGAGTGCGGATCAGGGATCCGCTGCATTTAGGCCCCATTGGGTCCCTTGTGCTTCATCCGTGAGGGAAATGTCTCAATAGGACATCGACAGCCTAATGTTGTACAAAAGGTGACGATGTTGCCTAGGGGCATTTCCCTCAAATTGGCCATAGAAGGCCAACGTTCCCCCAATATGGATTTTCTGGTCGATGACACAGCGGGACATTCACAAAGTACATGCTCGACCGTTTCATCTTCTTGTTCACATCCTCTGCAGATGGGTGTGTCATGCGTTTCTCTCATGTTATAGAGGTGCTTCCTTACCCGGCAGTATCCGATTAGGATTCCTGTAACAAATCGTAGTTTTTCCCTAGACATTGCCATATAATTCCTCGCCGTCTCTTCGCTGAGATGTCTCAAGAGATTTCCGGCCAACTGACTGAGCTACTCGTTTCATACCGCAACGTCTTAAATTTCTTATGGGTGATTTGCTTTATTATTTTGAGTTTCGCTGCAATTGGTACTGTACTTGAAGGACCAGGTCTAAGGATTCTCAGGCTGGCTGCCTTCTTGGCCAGTTTTTCAGCTTTTTCTTTGGTCCGCCTGTGAAGACATAGTTTACACCTTCAACGCCGGTCACATCTTCACCAGTAGTTTGCATGGTGTAAAGTTTATCAAAGACAAGCCGAGGCGGAATACCATCTGCACATGCCTGTAAAAGGGGTATCTTTTTGACAGCCGCAGTCCACAGGCGGCTTCTGGTTTGGCCACAGCTTGCGTTTGGTAGTATTCCAACGGATTTTAGGCGAGTCATGGTAGTAAAAGCCATTTCTTCTAGATGTAGATTTAGCGGTGGAAGACACAACATTATCTCCATTGCTCTCGTTTCTGTTGTTCGCATAGCTCCGGTTAAGCTCAGACAGGCAACTCTTTGTACCTGGCATAGCTTGAGTTGTGCTGTTATTTGTTGACTCTTGGGCCACCAAACAACAGCTCCGTAGGCCATCATCGGTCTTATGATAGCAGTGTATATCCACATGACCACCCTGGGTTTCGTTCCCCAGGTTTTCCCTATGGTTCTGCGACACTGCTCATATGATATATAGGCCTTATTTATTCTTCTTTCGAGGTGAAGATTCCAGTTTAGTTTAGCATCGAAAGTTACCCCCAAGTATTTCACTTGTGGTGCAAAATTTAATGCTGTGTTTAGGAGAACGGGTGCTCTCATTGGCTTCAGTTTGCTTTTCGTGTTATAAATTTGTAAAATAGAACTGTTATAAATTTGTGACATTTTTTTCCCGTCAAAATTTCGATTATTCTAAACAATTTGTTTTTTGTTCACGAAAAATTAACGAAAATATATATTTTTTTAAATTGTATTGTCCGCCATATAGAATCTGCTAATTTGGAAAAAAACTGGTTACAGACATATGCATTACAGCCAACATAAAATTGTCTCATCTAGAAGAGCTATATTTTCATAAAATCGAGCATTTTCAAACTTAGCAAGAGATCGAATCGAGCGGACCGTATAATAATATATTATATTCCCTTAACCTGCGCTCGCATAAACTGTTAAACTAGGATATATTATATTAAAATAAAGTTATTTGAAAGGAATGAAATGAGTTCCTCGCTTAACTACAGATCATAAAATTGCTGGTCTAGCGTTTGCACGTGAACATATTTAGTGACATCTTCGGCACTGGAGATCGGTGTTATTGACTGATGAGTCGCTATTCACATTGAATCGTGGTGGTCTTGTACGAGTCTAAAGATGTCCTGGTGTACGATACGTTGAAAGCATTGTTCAGGAAATTGACAGATTCGGAGGCGTATCTGTAATGGTTTGGGGTGTTATATAAGTATAGATGATCTGAGCATAGATGGCACCGACTTCGTTCCTCAACGCCTAAATCGATAACCCTACAACAACATGTTACCATTTGCCAAAAATTTTGGTGATGCGTGTCCTCTACAACAAGACAATTGCAGAGTTCACACGGCGCAACTCAAGAGAAATATCCTCCGGGAGCACGGAATTCCGGTCACGGAATAGCCGGCGATGAGCTTATCTTAACTCGACCGAACATGCGCTCCACTAATTTATTCGAGCAGTTTATTATTGAAGTGAACATTATTAATTTTAATAATAACTTCACTATCTCATGACAAACTTTTAGCCACCAGGTACCGACGCTGATCTTCCTGTACTCGTCAACATTTATGGCGGAACTTTTACCCATGGCTCTGCGCTATTCCAATTTGCCGGACCTCAATCATTCATGAGCAGAGGGGTGATAATGGTTACTTTTAACTACCGCGTAGGTCCCTTTGGTAATGCCTTTATAACCGTATTATTATATATCTCTTTATGCTGAAATAATATTTAGGTTTCTTGTCGACGGGAGATACAGTAATACCCGGAAATATGGGAGTGAAAGATCAGCAATATGCTTTGAAATGGGTGCAAGATAACATTCGCTTATTTGGAGGAGATCCGACTCAAGTTACGATCATGGGTCAAAGTGCTGGTGCCGCATCGGTCGCATATCAATTGTTAAGCCCTGGATCTGCAGGTAAACATATGCACTCGTTTACGTTACACTCAATTCCATGTTCCGAGGTATACAATTTTTGTTCGAGCCTCAAAACTTAGTATGCAATAGTCATGTTTCCACATTTACTTTTTTGTAAACATTTTATTATTTCAGGATTGTTTCGGGCGGCCATAGCAGAGAGCGGTTCAGCCCTTTGTCCATGGGCTCATCAAAGACATGGCTTGGATACAGCATATAATGTAGCAAAGTATATAGACCCAGATTTTAGCACAACTAGTACAACACAGGAATTGATTGACTTCCTAGTCAGCTCTGATGCTAGTGACATAGATGCAGCTAGCACCAAGTACAGCGTAAGTGTAAATCTCCAGCAAACTGATTTCTATTGTTAAGAGCACTGTACACTTACAGTTTTGCGGTTTTACGAATAGCACGAAAACTAATTTATATTATTAAAAACTAATTACACCAAAAAATTTCTTATATATTGTAGAATTTGGAAACTTATTCTTTTTTTAGCTTACAAATATTTATAATGTTATTTAGCTTAAAAGTGAGTTTAATTATTTTTTAAAGGTTTTTAACAATTGCGTATTATTTCTAGAAATATACGTGCAAAAAGTAATCCATATATACCAATTTTCAAATTTATATTTGTAAAATGAGATTTGCCTGGAACATTAGCAGGATAATGCTGCCATCCCCGCATGCCAGCGGTTATCGTGACATGCGGGTAAAATATAATATCGGCAAGCACGCTTTCCAAAGTTCGTATCAACCCTAAATGGTGGGCAGTAAATTGGAGTACCTACCTACATGGCCTTAAGAAAAATGGGGAATGGTTTTAGGCTTCACAAAAATTATTAGACCAAATTATTAGTATTTTGTATGTGGTACAAAATTGTTTTTCTAATTTCGGCATGTAAAGTCACACTTTTCAAAACTCTTTGACTTTAGGAAACTTCTTACTTTTCAAAACCAGTTACGAAAAGTAAAATATTACTCAACTAGTTTTGTTAAGTTCTCATAGTAGGTTATTTAGACCTGACGAGCTATAAAAGTGACGAGCTGTCACACCGTTACAACCTACTGGATTGTTTTTAAACGTCTAAAATTCAGAATTCGTCTTCTTCTCATAAAATAACAAATTGGTGAAAATTAGAAAAAATCTTGTATGAAACAGGTTAGGAAACATTATTTTGTGTAACTCCATCCTTTTGATCGTTACACAAAATAGTAAGTACTTTTCCTAACTGGTTACACAAATAACTGTTATTTCCATGTTATTTTAGGTTTGGGCTCCAGTTGTGGAACCCGACCACGAGGGTGCTTTTATCACAGAATCTATGTATGAAATGGTTAAAAATGGGAATATCAATAAGGTCCCACTAATAATTGGAATGAACTCGGAGGAATACATATCGAAAGCTTCTGGTATACATTGATTTATTTGAGGTTACACATTATAGAGGTACATGGCACTGAAAATGCAAGCTAGCCACTCTAAATGCCTTACATATTTGCAAATTTATAAGAAATAGACTCATGTATAGATGTGAAACCTCGAAAAAGAAAAATAATAATGCATTTTGATATATTATCGGATTGATTCCCGGTAGTAATAGGCGAGGCAAATTGAAATTTCACCTCCGAATTGAGATGGAGGTGGATGGATTGAGTTGCGGATTTTTGACTTCAATTCAGGCAGACATTTAAAAAAAATGTAGTTCCTTATTTTTAGGGACAAACGCTTTTGTGAATTTTCCGCAGAAAAATGCTTTTTTTGAGTGCATATTGTTTGAATTTCGTAAATAATTAACGACATGATCCCAATTTTCTTACTCGGGGATCTTTAGGGTCGCTGATCACGAATATGATGGTCAAAAAGTCCGCCGATGCACCTGGGGACCAGGGCGCCCTGGTTGACTCCACGGCGCCCTTGGTAACATTATATCATCCAGAAATCAACAAAACAGTAATGCAGTGGTGACGTTCTGGATTCACAGTCGAGAGGCCACGGGTTCAAATCCTGCCCGTACTTTTTTTATTTTCCGATTATATTATTTTTTTATATTTATATATTTTTGTGAACACGTTATCTAAGGAACGAAATGTTGAAACAACATGAGATTGGATGAAAACCATCTTTGGATAAAGGAAGAACCCTATTTTGAGCGAAATCCAATAATAAAAGCCACCACAGTGGCGTCCCAATATATAAAAAAATATATATCAATAATAACATATCGTACAGTTCTGAAACTTTTCTATTACATTATAGTCCCCAGTAAACTGTCCTTTTTTGAAAGTTATTACAACACTAGTAAAAATAGTGTTAGCGGCTTCATATTAACGAATCTACTACACCTCTACGCCTCAACCTGTCGATGTCGTTCTTGCGCGGTTACGATTTTTTATTATATAATTCTCATTTTCATCATTTCTCAATTTTCTCATTTTCTCATTTTCAAAAACTCATTTTTTTAAATTTTATTAGAAAGATTATGAGTCAAATCAAAGGAAAATTTTGTTATCCGAAAAAAAAGAGCGCGTTTGTCAAGTCCGACACCTGCAACTGTGATATGCTGCACCTCGACTAAAACAATGACCTCGAAAGACCATAGGCCAGGTGCCATAGAACTGAAAACAACCTGCTTATCCAGAAACCGTAGAAATTAAAGAGGTTACTTAGGTGCGCTTGCTCCAATTTGTATGTTCTGTGCAACAGTGTCAGAACACCACAAAAAAAATGCGTCGTTACGCTAAAGCCAGAAACACACCCGTAGTATAGATCTGTGCCTTTAGATCTGCCCTTAGATCTACTTGCCAATGTCCAATGGATTGTATAATTGTCTTTCATAACATCCTCTTGAGTTTGTAAACAACTACTATTTAATAACCTAGTTGTCAATTAGTGAAAGGCGACCGTAACAACACTACCTCACACTGTGCATGTGGATATTATGGAGAAACAACTTTTACAACTTTATGAATCGCTATATCTCATAAAAGGTGATTCTTAGGAAAAATGTGGAAGAACAATTTTTATAGAATATAGAATTGCATGATCTACAATTTTGTGGGACCTATTTTTATGATAAAATTTACCGTTTGGCTGAAAAATGCAAAAAACCCATATTTGCGAACTTTTATCTTGAATAATTTTTTTTGAAGATGTGAGATCGATTGGGACTTTTCACATTTCACTTATAATAGTGTTCTCAATATTCCTACCAATTTTCGGCTTTATGCGAATTATTGTAACCTTGAATGTTGACCGGATTATTCGTAGGGTTTGCCGTTTCTCCTGTTAATTTGCCTCGCCTATAATAATAATAAGTTTACTGTCACTAAACTTCTGAAATGTCAAATAAAATCTTGTATTTACTTGCCCATTTACCCCGCTTTTAGATTTAGGTTCATTCAAAACGCAAATGGCGAACTCTGAAAAATATGTCCAAAATCTAATAAGCGAAAATATGAATATCGTGGATGCCGACGCAAAGATAGCAGCTGGCGGAGCAGTGAGAGAGATTTATACGACCGGCTTATTCCAGGATGACTTGGCTTCTGCTATTAGAGTATGTTCTGACTGTAAACTGTATATCCAGCTAATGCTATAACTAAATCTATTGTAGTATATGAGCGACAACACTTTCAACAAAGGTGTCATTAGATACGCTGAGTTTCAATCTCAGTACACTGATGTTTACTTTTACCAGTTTTCATATCATGGCACACTAGGAAGGAATAATGCTTCAATGGATGGTATGTATCCAATAATATAGTTAATTAGTGATTTACTTAAGTTGAATGAGGATACCGCATTATTGTATTTAAAACTGGATTCAATGAGGCGTCAAGATCTTTCATTCATCCTAACAAGAAGGTTTGCAAATGTACCGTACAGAAATATTAAGATATATTTTAAGAATATGTCGAAAGTAAAAACCAGTTGTAAAAGGAACCTAATACGTTAGGTATTTTATTGTGTCATATATTCAATTGTATCTTAAAAATGCTATACTCTTTTTCAGCTATCTTGGCGTTTACGTCATTACAATCGTATGGATCAAGTTAATGTGTTATGATACAGCAGTTCTCAACAGTTTTTTAGCGTTTCGATATTTACACATCGAATTTATTTTTTCGATGTTATCGGTTAACATCGACGTTTTTCGTTTCCATCGATAATTAACTTTATTCTATCCTGGACACGGTCAACACCAAGTACTTCAATCAAGTACAATAACATTATTTTTATTGCCCCCTCCTATATGTTTAGATTTCGATGTATCAAATGAAGTCAACATCGATGTTTTAGAAAATTTGCGCATCCCAATTTCTTAGGAAAGCGACCTCAGATAAAGCAGGCGCAATTTGATGGTATTGAAAGGTTTCTCTAAATGTAGATAGCAGTCGTTACAGCGCCGAACGCATAAGTGTAAAGCTAGAGCAGAAACGTGACGGTGTTCGTAGAAGAAAATGAAAAAATTAATGAGGAACTTGCTTTCGGGAAACCACATCTATTGTAAAATATAGACATAATTGTTTATTGTGTACTTACTAAAATTATTAGTAAATTTCAATAAAGCTAGTTATATTATAGATGTAAACGGGTGTAGTGCATTCGAAAAATGTGATTTGGCGTCACTTCCTGCAAAACCAGAAGCACATCAATCTTAGACCAAACAATGGTAAATATTCTGGTTATTCATTCTCATCAGTTACAATTTCAATACCTGCAGTACGCTTTCAGAAATCATTGATAGAGTACCGACGGGTAGAACAGTTTCTGCATCTACCGGAGAAACTGTCCATAATTTAAAGTTTCGCCAAAGGAACTCTCATTGTTCAGAATCAGTAGATCTATAACACCAAAAAATTATCAAATTTGACCAGCCACCAATTTATCAATATAACGTGCGGTCCTTTCTTTTTAATTTTTTACATTTTTATGTATATCTGTGGCCTTAATTTCATAGAATAGAATGCTAATGTAATTTCCGTCAAAATGGCTACCGACTAAGGATTTTTTACGATTTCACCACTTTTGTCGGTCACAATTTTGAGGGAAATTACGTCAGTTTTCTTTTTTGTGAACCAATGCCCATATCTCAATCCACCCGAAGTTATACACAAAAAATTTTTAAAAAATAAAAAATTGAACCTTTCAATTTTTTTAAGTTTCTTTAACTTAATTTGTTGAAAAAAAGTTTTTTGACCCAAAAAACCATTTCAATAGAAAATTTGTTTCGGAGCGAGCCTCGTTTTCTAAATTATTGTTTTTTACTATTATTATCATGACAGGTGTTAAACTAAACCCAGAGGAAACAAGATTAAATCAAATATATCGAATACTAAACGTAGGATTTCCCAAGGGAGTGTGATAGGACCGCTACTGTTCAACATCTTCATATTAATGACTTCTGAAATATGTGTCTAAACATGACACAAGACTGGCTCTTAGAAAATAATTTCTTATTAAATAAAGACACATTTTGTCTCTTTTAAAAACTAAGAGGTGAACAATAATTGACTTTCCAAAGAATTGCACAATTAATAATGATAAGGAGCAAATTACTCCCAGAACGACTAATTACGATAGGAAAAGCCAGTACCAAAATATTTAATACCTTACCAACTAAAATCTAAAATAAATAAATTACCAAGAAACTCACCAGAGATTTAAATTTTTTATTGGAAATAGAACCAAATACAGCTTCTGAATATATTGTGAGATGCATTTGTAAATACGTTAGGTAATAGTAAATATACAATAATATATTATGCAGATAGTATTATCTACTTTTTTAATTAGAGCTAATAACTCCCCACAATTTTGACGCTTTTCAACCCTCTATTTCTAAAATGTTATTTTTTGTAATCTAGCTATTTGAAAATATATCTCAATAATCTCAATATTTCATTTAAGGGCTTGTTGGTAAAGTGGAACATGGAGAAGACTCCAGATATATTTGGACAGGTGCTCTCGATCTAAATTCATATCCAGAGAAGGATCAACTTACTGCTAATCGATACATGACTTTGTTTATAAATTTTGCAAAAACACTGTAAGTACAAGTAACAATGCCTTATATTTAATTTAAGTGTATTTACTTGTATTTTACTTATTATTATAGGAAGGTTAACAATATTCTAAAAATCAAAAGGACTATGTAGCCCAAGGACACGTTTTGACCCAAAAAACTATTATAAATCTGACAACTAAAATTCCCCTTAGGTATACGCATGATAGTGTAGTGACTTAGGGCATCCGGCTGGCCATTGGGGAAATTTCTTACGGGGCGGGTTGGGGGGTGCCTTTCAAAATATAACAGTTCTTTTCTCAGCTATGATGGACCAGATATCTTCTTGGGAACGTACTACGAGTAATCTGACACGTGTCTGCCATATTCTTTTTCAGTAATGGCTGGCGGCCATAGAGCATATACTTACTTGTATTTTCTTGGGAAAAGAAAAGAAAGAACTTTAGAAAGAGAGGAATTAAATCATCTCTTGCATATATGAAGGGATTACATCGCTGTCTTATCGCATCTATAAGTTTAACATGCTGTGCGGATCTTTTGAAATCATATTATTAACTCAGTTTATCTTACAATTTTGAGAAAAATATGTTTTCCGGCTTTTGTCCAGATTCTCGATAATTTTGGAGCACATAAAAAAATTGTACCGGCGCTTTAGGATTCTTCTTTAGGTGCTTTAGGATTATTCTTTAGGTGCTGCAGGGCATTCAACGGCCCCATGTACCCTTGAAATGGGAAAGGGTGTAGTACGATTAGCCATTGAGTTTCCTTTTTCAAAACCTTTCCACAGTATTGAATTAATTCCATTAAGTCCATCATCTCATGTAGATATATGGGAATTATACTTGCATGTTGTTGATACATGGAAAACATATTTTGAAAATTCCTCTAGTGCCGCTAAACTTAGATTTTAGTCTGAACTATGCACACATACACTGATAAAAATCAACATTCATTCCACCATCTGCATGTATTGCTTTGATATCGGCCTGGTATCTTCCATAATATAATTAAAATATGCCAACTTGTCAGTGTTTTAGTTCAGTAACCGATCTATTTACTGTCGAAATTAATGTTCACGATCATTTTCTATATCTAGAGCATTAAGTAAGTTATCAATATTTGCAATTATAAGTATTTCGTAATTTAAAATTATTAGAATTGTTACTATTAGAAACATACAATCATTTTCAACTCAAATTTTGGAAATTCCAGTGAAATCTAATGTGTAAATAATCGATGATCCAATAACTTTGAACTCTGACATAATTACCCATTCCGAAGGATAAACTTATTTTGAAAGTTGTACATGATAAGTTGTCGGACCGACTGATTTAAATCTAAATCCATACCTATTAAGTTTATCATATTCATTCATTCTAGATATTTGTGAATATTAGCAATTTTATGAAGGAAAGTCATCTTAACTGATCTTTCAATTAGATAATCTGTTTTACCAGCGGGAGCACACAAGCTTTGATCTGGCTAATGGTTGAGGTTTTTTAACGAGAGAATTATATGATCACCTAATAGGTTTTGGTTGTTATGTAGTTTCATATGTCATTTCTGCTAATCTAAAAATCCACGCCGTCAATATTTTGCCGTTTTTGTTCACATTTTATATTTTTTTAACCTCTGGTAAAGGCAGAAGAGTATTTTTTAGTGCCATACTGTAAATAGTATTCTATAAAGTTCTTTCACTTCCTTCAATGACACTGATTTATTTTTTTTTTTTACTTTAAGTTTGGAGGAATTAGTACATTTGTTTAAGAATTTACTTGTGAAGAAATGTGCCATATGTATATTTTCCTGAAAATCAATACTATCTACAGTGAAAAACACGTCTCTCGAAATATCAGGGGGTAAATAAATTCGACCATTTCATCCATTCTGTTAAGGCAGATAAGGCTAGTCGATTTCCTTTCTTCAGTAATTTGGGATAGTCTATAGACTATTCAGTGGTGTGACGTAATTGACTGAGGCCTTTGCTCCTCAAATGCTCATGAGCTGCTAATCCAACGGCAACTTGCAGAGGGAACTAACTCTATAATAAAACGAGTGTGGCCATCGGCTCTCTTGCGTCTCACTTGCTTAGCTGACATAATGCTGGGCATTAAGCTTTGTGAAAGTTTAACACTTCGCTGAAGAACGTCTCCTTGACTTCCAAGGCCTGTTGATAAAATGCTTGTACCTCCTATGCACTATTTAAATAAATACAGTTTCCTAGGAATAACCGATTCGTAGTCAATATATATTAATGAAAATGCCAACTCTATATTTTAAAAAATTTTTTTCATAGAGTTTAGACGCAATAACATAAAGTTTTTATATGTCTTACTCGATGTTTCTGTATCTTGACTGATTGTTAAACGATACAGCTTTATTTTTAGCAATTTCATCATAAACAGTTCCAATAATGAAATATTTTTACTATTGGATTGAGATACTTCTGGAGTGCCTCAGGGCAGTATATTAGGGCCACTTTTGTATTCCATATACGCAGTAAATCTTGTGAAGTCTTTAAAATACTGTGACTATCATATGTATGCGGACGACACGCAACTTTATTACTATTTTACCACCTCTGAGGTTGCTACTGCTAACATCAATATTAACAATGACTTATCGAATACCTTATCTACATCTAAAGACCATTTAATAGAAATTAAACCACAAAAATCTATCGCTATACTCTTTGGTAGTGAAAACAGAAGAGTTAATCTGTTTAAAAACCTTCAGTAAAACATTGATAATAATGTTTATTCCATTTAAAGATTCTGCGAAAAATTTAGGCCTTATAATTGATCATAAACTAAGACTTAAAGAACACGTAACTAATGTTTTAAGAAAAGGATTTAAGGTAGCATCTTAAAAATGATTTAATCACATCAACACTACTTAAATAAAAATATTAAAACAATGTACTTATACTCTCCAAATTAAACTTTTGTGATAATATAATATATAGACCATGTTTGGACAGTATTGAAATCAGGCGAATCCAAAAATTGCAGTACTCATGCTAAAGACTAATATTTGGCTTTCGACCAGACAGAGAATCTCACACAACTTAAAACATGTCAAATAGCTAAATATGTACAACCGACGAATACTTCATACTAACTGCTTCTTTTATGAAATCTTATAGATTAAGTCACCCCCTTATCTGCATAATAAAATTGTTTACCGGACCCACAATCTGAATATTGGAAGGAAACATATTATAACAATCCCTGCTCATCATAAAGAAATATTTAAACGCTCGTTTTCTTATAATATAGCTTCTTACAAAATAAAAGGGAGAGAAGTTATGCTCTCCCTCCTGTATTTCATTTTAAATAAACTTAAAAAAAGATCTCCTTGCACAGCAGTAACATTTCTGGTACGTATTTCTTTGTGTATAGTCTCTTCTATCCCTTTCTATCTCTAAGAAACCCCTCTATGTTTCACTTTCTCCGTATTATTTCTTCTTCTTCTTCCTTTTTTAATGAATATCATAACATGTCTTTATTGCCATTATTTAATTAAACTAAAATTAAAGTAAAATGTATTCAATTTAGTTATAGGCCTCATCAGCAGCTGGTATTCTATCAGTAAGCTGAAAAATGGCCTTATATTTTCCGTAAATTTTTTATCTTGGATTTTGTAAAATTGTATTATCTAGAAAGTAATAAAATATTTTATTATTATTATATGTGACTGTTGATATATCCGACTAACGTTGTTGTAAGCTGCTGTACGAAAAAGAAAACATCCCATTGCTTAAACCATGCCAGCCTCCTCTGTCTATTCTTCATGATTTTAACATTCAAATTGTAGGTTATGTATTATGTTTACGTTTCTCATAGGGAAACGGGTAATGTTTGTTTACACGCGGACGAGTTGTTTCAACACACATTTGACTAGTGCAATACTGATTTGATTCGTATGGTTTATAACTATGACGAAACCGTCAACTTTCAAGATTTGGAGAGTAGTTGAGTCATTTTTATTCTCAATACATTTGTCATATTTTATCTCACCATCAGTGATCGAAATGATGGTATTGGTGGAGATTTTCATAATTATACACTTCATGAAGGAGCTACGCTACTGATACTTGCTATGATTAATGAATTATTATTTTGTTCAAAACTACTCCCATCCGATATGATTCAAGTGTACTTTCATCCCCGTCTCCCTTAGCTTTACACAATTATTATCGAGATGGCCAATCGATGAGATGATATTGCAGACATATTTATCTATGTTCGTCCTTCGTTTGTTTCAGTAAACTTTTTACCGAAACCGGTACTGGTTAATAAACAAAAAAGTTAGTGGCTAGAGAAAAAAGTGTAATTTAAGTACTAAAGCTTATAAATGACAAAAAGGCGCTTTGTATGGCTGAGGTCTTATAATGTAGAGAAAGGTTAATTTTATTGATTTTTTTGTATTGGATGACTCATTTCGATATTTTTGCTTCAAAAAGAACTAGACCAAAGAAAAGACTACTTTCAATCGGGGCTGCCATCATGAATTTTAAAAAATCAGTCACTTTAAAATTTTCTGTCTATAGTCCATTCTATTATGTAAGCAACGAGACCAAGCTGATTTATTTTGGTTAATAAATAAAAAATTAAGGGGCAACGTAAAAAGTGCACATTTTTTTGGCCCACTCGCTATATGAAACTGGGGTTCTTAATAATTTTGATGAGTAAAAATAATGCTTACATGTAAAAATTGGGGAATTAAAATTGTATTCCAAAGTGCGAGAAATAACTTTATAGAGCGATACCGAAGGTGCATTCAGAATGGTGGTGGTTACGTGGCAAATGTCATAAGATTTACTTTTATTTATTTTTAATAGTCTCCTATTGTTAATTATTATTACTCGTTACTATTACGAGTATTGTTATTTATTATTTTATTGTCTCAATAAATAGCATTGTTTCCAGAGGTGTCTTGATGTGTTTTTGTATACTTGACGCCAGTGATGTGATCAGTTTTTGGTAAAATCTCATGAACAGGGGGCATTGCAGTATTGGTGTTCTAAGGGGTTTTAGTAGTTTATTTTGTAGTTGTTTATTTAGTAATTACTAAGGTACAGGGTGTCATGCTATATTTTGACAAGAGGAAACACTGTCATCCTGTAGAGTTAAAAAAATCAAATCGTGAGGTTGTAGGGTCTTATCGAAGTTACTTTTATAGGCTACTAATGTTTCAAATTGCCAACAGCAACAGAGCTGCGAACATAACCTCATTATTTTTGAATGGCACACTTTATATATTGTGACATCAGATAGATAGCCTTTTATTTGCTTATTTCAAAAATATATACATGTCCCACGTTTTGACTTTGTGTTATTGAGATATTAAATATCAAACATAAAAGTTTACATACATGCGATTCTGTATCTGCAGACATATTACGGGGTGGCTATGGACAAACGAAAATAAATCGACTTTGACATGTCAACGAATGTAGGAATCATTGTTGTAATAACACTCATTATGGGTTATTCTATTGAAGAGCGTATACTCGAATTATATTTAAAAAATAATAAAAATGCTTGTGATGCTAGAAGGGATTATAATAGGCTTGGATTACGAAATGTAACTTCATGAAATACTTTCATAAATGTTTATAAAATTTTCGAATAAAAGGATCTAAAAAGATGTAAACAAAGAGTAAGAAATATGGAAGATAGGGATCTCAGCATACTCCTTTACGTTCTACTAGATCTATTAGAGATGCAAGTCGAGATTTTGGACTATCAAAACAGAAAATTGGTAGTGTGCTACACTCGGCAAAGATGCGCCCTTACAAATACAGGCCAGTATGAAGATTTACTGAAGATCAAAAACGAATGAAAATCATGATTAGGGATACCATAAATGAATTGAACAACATAAAACGAAATTTTATTTTCAACAGCCTCCAGAATTTGAAAAAAAATATATCGACTGTATATTCAAGGACAAGGAGGACATTTAGCACAATTTTTGATATAAGGCAGTTTGCCTATTTTTTGACATAGTTTGATATATTGTTTCTTACTTTTTTTTGTAATATAAGTTTAATGTTGTTTGTTCTTGTTTTCTAGTACTAAAAATACGAGTATTGTCTTCTTTTTTTAAGTTAATTGAAATCAGCTAATCTCATATCACATAATACAAGCTGTTCCATTTAAAAATGAGGTTACGTTTGTAGCTCTCTTGCTGTTGATAATTTTGAAACATTAATAGCTGAAAAAGTACCTCGATAAGACCCTACAACCTCACCATTTGAATTTTTTTATCTCTACAGGATGAAAGTGTTTTCCCTTGTCAAAATATAAAAGTATATATAAATCGAAGTGCACTGGGTGTATCCCGGTACACTTCGACCAACTTCCAGTATATTTTCTAGATTTTAACCAAATTTAAATTTGAAAATAGGCTCATTACGGTTTACTTAATGTTCTAGAAATCCCACCCCAGAAGATGATGATCTGTTCGAACACATAATATGGCCCAAGGTTTCCTCAGATAACTTCGTTTATTTAGACATTGACGAAGAACTTGAAATAAGAGTTAATCCAAGAGAATTTTCGTACCAGAAATGGGTGGAGGTTTACGAAAACTATGGAGTGCAACCGTTTTATACATTCTAAGAAATACTGTAATAATTTTTTTTGGATAAATATTGCGTAATAGTACTGTAACAAACTTTTTTTTGACAATAAAATACTTATGAAGAAAAACTAAGGAAACGAAAAATTTCTATTTCTAATTGTTTTTTGGATTTACAGGCATCAGTTCACACATGCTAATCACTCATTCAATCAATCAATCAATCAATCTAATCGTTCACATTTCTATTTTCTATTTCTATTTTTATTCAAGAAAACAATTACTTTCGGTTTATCAGTGATAATGATGAAGATAATTGTTCAAAATTGTTCTGTTCATATATGATGTCATATATAAAAAAATTTAATGTACTAATTTATAGATTTAAGATTATTTCTTTGAAAATTTCACACCTCTACTTTAAAACCAATAAAATGTCTTTTTTTGACTCGTTACCGTGGCAACCTGAAAAATTTTCGGATTTTTTTTCGAGGGAGGTGATACGTAAGTGGAAATATTTTGACAGTTGGGGAGGTAAACATATATTATATGAGCTACAAATTGCCATCTTATCTATTTTCTTTACAACTACTAAATAATGTTCTTGTTAATAAAACGACATATCTAGGATATAATTTTTTTTTTATCATTCTCTATAAAGCTTAATTTAACATAAAATACAAATGGCAGTATAGTAAAATGTCAAGTTTGATTTATACTTGGGGTGTGAAATTTTCTTACCGAATACCACACGATCGTAAAATACTCCTGAAAAATTTTTTTCGGGCACGAATATTTTAAGAAAATTATTATAATTTTCAAAATATTCGTGAACTCAAAAAAATCCGGAAATAATTTAAGCTCTTGTGATATAAATGAAAACTTTCTGGAAATATTCTGGAATATTTCTGGAAATATTCAGCTTACAGAGTACCCTGGTAATCTATGGAATTGATCCATTTTACCTTATCTTACCTGTTTTTTATACATTATATGTGAAGAAGTGGTAATTACAAATCCAAAGTCGAAAGCCCTCCGGATCATTGCTAAAAACTTTGGAAACCATTACATGGACTTTTTTCGGTTTTTGTCAATTTTGGCGACCAAGGACTTGTGTTACGGCCAAAGTCACTATGTATACTTTTTAAGTAGACTAAATTTGCAACAAAATAAAAACAATTAGATTAGGTAGCCCAAATAGTTTCTAAGATAGAGATAAAATTTTCAAAAAAAGGAGATTTTAGTTTTTTCAAAGTTTTCGTCAATGTTGACCACTAAAGACCCATGTCACCGCAAAAGTCATTGTATACGTTATTAAAATACCCTAAATTTTCAACAGAACGAGACCAATTTGGTCTATGTAGTCCTGAGGTGCAACTATTAAGTTGTTGAGGTAAGTAAGCATATTAGAAGGGTTTGTAAATTCTAAATTTATTATTTTTAAATATTTCAAATGTATGTGGTAATATGAAACAACTCATTGTATATAATGTAATAGTACTGTGGAAGAAATTGTTATTACTAGTATTTCTTGTACATCTTTGATGGACCAGGCTAGTCCTCTAAATGCACAGCACCTACACCTTTTGGGGGCAGCTTGCCTCTGTGGTAGTATTTCTTCATGGACCTGCTCAGGCAGGTCGAAATCGTCATCTGAAGGTCATGGATGAATGTCTCATCAATGTTGTCACACATCTACCAGGTCTGGTATGTTCTCGCAAGACTGGCCGCTGTAATGGTTGCAACAGCCGAGCCTTTGGGTCCTAGTTTCCTGTACCCACAACTTAACCCCTCCGTAATATTCAATAGTATGAGTAGACATAAATAAAGTGGTCTGAAGCAGAAATAAAATCAATACTGAAGAAAAAAATACTTCTTTTTACTGGTGGTTTGTTCGCAGAGAGTGATATATATTGCAGCATCCCTCGTTGGAGGCAACCTGGCGATTTTCATGTTGGATTTAGCTGCCGCCCTTCTGAAGATTTTGAGATTCACTGTTGCCTTCATACAGTGAAACGAGGAAGCTGTCTCTTGCTTCGCCTACTTGAACAGGTGTGAGGCGTTTTGTTCGAAGCGTTTCAGTGTCAATAGAAATTTTATTTTTGCTTGGCCAAAAAGTGCTGAGGTTGTATGATATGCACTGAAGGCTCCAAGGAGCAGTGCCATTCCCGGTTGTGCTTGTTGCTTGAAGGAATTCGTCGAGTAGGTGATATCTGGGTTTTTTCCCCTTCCATATTTTTTTAAAGATAATGTTCTTTGGTCTAATTGTTGAAAGGGTGTGGTTGACAAAAAGGTCTCAAAATTTAATGGGTTTTCAAATATTTAACAATGATCCGGAGGGCTTCCAAGGTGGAAAAATTGGATTTCTCATTACCACTTCATCTTTATTTCTTTACCCTGCGTAATTCTGTTCTAAAATTCTATTCCTGTGACATAAATGATCGGAAAATATTCTACCACCAATATATGAATTGTTATGTTGAAAAAATGACTAAACCAGTCCTAACATTATAATCACGTAGCATTGCTAATATTTCTTAGCAAATAAACATAATTACTTTAAATATACCTGCTTCAGTTAATTTACTAGATTGCTTAATTGTTTTTATCACTATTATTAGATAGTTGATTATAAATAAAATACTGCGTATTCATAATTATTGTTTGTGAATAGACAACTTTTCGATGGTCGTGAAATTCAAGTAAACAATGTAATGAAAAGTATGTCAAGATCAAAAATTAATTAGTATTTAATCAGTTTACTTATTCTCGTACCTTTGCCTCGCAGGATCGTTGTTTTGGTAACAGGGATGGGCAGGTACCTATTGTTTTTCACTGTTTCAATATGTCCTGCACCAGGGATCATAGAGGATGCGATTGGAAACGTGACAGCACAAAAAAAATGTAATACAGAAACAGATAGTTCGTACAATTGATGGCATTTTAATAAGAGAAACTGCAGAGGAAATTTCAAAAATAATAAATACCTGACACTTGTAGGCATATATACCTATTTATCAATGTTAAGATTTTACATTTTACAAACCAAACAAAATAAATATACAGGCCTTTCAAACAACTCACCAGTATAATACACGATTTAATAATAATTATAATTTTCGAATATCTAAATTGAGTACCTACGTATGAAAGGGGACCATTTTTTGCACATATGTGATTTTTTTATATCTTATCAAATAAAATAAAAAACATTAATAATGAAAACTGTTTCAAAAGAGAAGTTTTTAATTATTTACTGGAAGTGGAACCATATACAATAAATTAATTTATATGCTATCAAAAATCACACTTATAAATCAATATCTGTGTAGATAAGTTGGTAGATACAAGTGGCAAATGTATTATCTATATAATAGGTACGAATTGAGATATTCAATATAACTGTATGTAAGTACTAGCTTTTACCCGCGACTTCATCCGCGTTGACTTTGTAATTGGGCCCATAATATATATATATATATATATATATATATATATATATATATATATATATATATATATATATATATATATATATATATATATATATATATATATATATATATATATATATATATATATATATATATATATATATATATATATATATATATATATATATATATATATATATATATATATATATATATATATACATATACACACTTACCAGTTGCATATCTGGACATATTTACGGAAACGAACCACTTAGATTCAAAGTGATGTACGATTTTTTTATTGAGCATTTATACTTGAATTTAAAATATTCACACTCCAACACTTTCAGGGAGATTTTATGACATTAGTTTTTGACGGAACTAACATTCTTAGAATTATACTATTTATATTTATATTTGAACATATTATATATAAAAGCATTAGGCATACAGTTATCCAGAAGTTGTTAAATTTCTAGAGATCTATTAAAACAACTACTTTTCCTAGCTATATGCTCGAAAATATTGAATTGCATATACAATAGTATTTGTAATTGTAATGTAATAGTAGTTGTTTTATAAACAACTACTTTTCCTAGCTATATGCTAGAAAATATTAAATTACATATACAATAGTATATGTAATTGTATTGTATATGTAATTCAATATTTTCTAGCATATAGCTAGGAAAAGTAGTTGTTTTAATAGATTCTACAAGATTTTATGCATTTACATATTTTTTTTAGGAATATTGTTAGATGACCAATGGACTTTAAGAGTTTGTTTATGGGGGAGTGAGAGCAAACATTACTTTTTTCCTTTAATTTTGATTGTTATAAGTTTAGAGAATAAATATATTTTTCCATATTCTGTACTTCGCGTGTTTGGCTTTCTTTTGCAGAATACTTTTTTTTTTGTTTTTTTTTATGTTATCTATACTTTTGTACAGCCAGATGTTTTTTGCTTGTCCTTTTATTATTTTTGTTTTTCTGTAATAATTTTTGAAATTTTATTACTTTTTTGTTTTTTATCGTGCACATTTCAAACTAAAAAATAGTTAATCAAAATCGAAATCGCCACTTTGACATCCTTCAGTAACATTCAGTATGAACATTCAACCATGAATGAATGTTCACTTTCGGTGCTTCTGTTTCGATGAAGCATGACCGTATCCATGACCTTCATCAGAACCTTCATCAAAATGACCTTCATCAGAATAAGAACGGGTATATTTACTGGGCTAAGGGAAATAATTTTATTCATCTGAAGTCTGTATGGATAAAATTTAATAATTTAATGATTTTAAACCGCAAACCCGTTTCGGGTTTGATTTTGGAGCTTTCCTTCTCTTAGACAGATTACGAACCAATGCTATTGACGCCCATCTCGCCAAATTACACAAGTCGTAGTATGAAGCCAGCCAAGGCGTACTTTTAAAATTCAGTTACAATATTTGAGCGGAACAATTCGACCCCTAAGTCGTAATCGGGGACTCCAAAAACCCCGGCTAACCTTTGCCGAGTTATAACTATAGCGGCCATCTTATTTTCCGCCATTTTGGATGTTTTCCCCGTGAACACTTTCATTTGATATTCATATCACGTAGGTGCATAAAAAGACATAGTCGGACCATCTTCGGGATTCCGCCATATTGGATTTAGAGCTACGACATTTTATTTTCATATTCTTCTCAGCAAACCCTTGCCTTTGATACCCATATCATGGAAGTGCATAAAAAATAACTGGTCCGCCATATTTGGGAGTCAGCCTTATTGAATTTAGGGTGACGTAATTTTATTTTCGTATTCTTCTCAGCAAACCCTTCCATTTGATACCCATGTCATGGAAGTGCATAAAAAAATAACTAGTCCGCCATCTTGGGCGGTCCACCTTATGGGACTTTTTGAAAAGATGATTTATTTTAATACATATTTGATTTAGTCAAAAAATAAATTATAGTGTTAATCATATATAAGATTACTGGACTGCTCGATTAGTATCATACGGACTATTTTATATTTTATTATATTATATTTATATTATTTTTTAAAACTCATTTTTAACTACTGACATTTTTGAGACGAAGTTATGATGAAGTAGTGGATATTTGTCAAGAATTGCATGACGATCGGGACACTATTTCTAAATCAACCTTTTAAAAAACATTGCAGCGTTTTCGTGAAACTGGAGGCGTTACAGATCGACGAAAAAGTGTCCAGGAAGCTCATTTGAATGTCATGTTAAATGTGGTTGAAAATTCAATAAACCCTGCAACTTCAAAATCTTAAGATTTTTAGATAGCTATCTTACTTTAGGAGATAATCGACCGTTTGCATACATATCAGGGACCCTGTAGGTATATTATGTAGATACCTACAAATTAAAAAAAAACTAATTTAAGAATATTTCTTGTAATTACTGAAATACTAATCGAAAAAAACGAGATTCAAAGACCTTTTTTATCGTTCAACGTCATCACTATTAAGCGAATGGGGGAAATAAACTGAGGTGATGCCCTGTACACGTACAATAATTATACGACTGTATTTCAGGACGTCATTTGAATATGAACATGTTTGGTAATTTGGATAAGAAATGAATAAACATGTTTTAGCAATAAATGCTAATGTGCGTTTATAAGTAATAACCTTGATGAAATTATGTAGTTTGAAAAACATAGGAT
>CAXKVY010005903.1:0-2500 GCA_964058915.1 Tetropium fuscum
AATCCCACATATAATGGGTTGTCATAAATAACTTTTACTTTCTGTAATTGAACTGCTACTAAATTTTCATCAAATATATAACAGGATTTGAAATGTGGTAGGGCTATCAACACTTTTGCTACGATACCTTTTCTAACCTCCATCCACGATACCTCCAAGTAATGAATTAACCGTTAATTTGAACAGATCTTCTCAAACTTATTCTTCGCGCAATTTCGGATATTCGTATTTAAATTGATGTATGTTGCCAGCCACTCTGATTGGGAGACTTCTATTATTCGGTGGATTTTCTTCAATTTCAATCCAAATTTTAAACATTGCTTCAAATTTTTGTAGTGAATGATATATTTAGATTTATTACCTAAATTCGTAATCAATTTAGAAGATTTACCACTTGGAGGAATTATTTGCTCCGGATAAAACGGTAGATCAATATGATCATCATGTAGGTTTGTGGCTATTCCAAGTCAACTTCTAAAACTCAATGGCGAAACAATTTAAGTTTTCAATTTCGTGTTTCTCAAGCCATCTAAAGTCCACTAGATATATATTCTTTCTGCTCCGTATAAGTTGGTTGCATCTAGATATATAATATATGATGATGTTTTAGAGGGTCATAATTCGGTAAAAATTTGTTATTAACCACAGCCTTTCTTTTACTACATTGTGCTACACCCCCTAATACTTTTTCTAAAAAAAAATGTATAGTATACAAATCTATCAAATGTTCTAGTTCAACTTTGATATAATATAACATGGCGTCCCAGCTAAATGACAGCGCTGCTTAATAATAAGCGGGGTCTAATCCATAATGTTCCATGCTCACTTTTCAAAGTTTTCAAACACATCGGCTAATAATAAAACGTCTGATTTTAGGTATACATCAGCAGATTCTCCCAACGTTTTACATTTGAAAGTGTTCCATACTAGATTAGCTCGGACATAGTCTTCGTCAGAAATGGATTCACTTGTTAATTCATTAAAAAATGTATCTTTCAAGAGCAAGTGTATATCTTCTATTTTTTTTATTGAATCCACATAATTATATGGGAAGACACTCTGATTAAATTGAATTATTCTTCAACTGGAAAGTATTTTCTACTTTCCACGCATTGATGAGATTCCAAACTTCGGCTTAATTGGGCGAAGGATGCGGATAAAAGGCAGGAAGAGTATGCATATCTCAATTTCAAGTATATATCGGTATCTTAGGGTCTTGAAATTTTTCAATAAGAATTGATTTGGAGAATGAAATGTATCTTTAATTCATCACAGAAATATGTTCCTTTTTACACGCAAGCTTTTTAATAAACAAATGACTATCATAATGTGTAAGGTTGTGGAAGAATATAGGTATGTATTTTGGTACTTTATAGTTTAAATTGCAAATTGAATATGCAGCTCCACGGAAACATCCTGTTAGATGACAGTGATCGCGTACTTTTAGATAGTCAGGATTGAAAGATTTCTTACAAATGTGACAGCATACAACATTTTCATAATCAGTTTTCTATTGGTTTGAAAGCGGGAGTATCTCTTTAACATGTTTTAAGTACTTGTTATATATCTCCAGAGCTATTTCACCCAACTTTTCTAATACTACAGCAACATTGGGCCCTCGATACGATACAATTTTCGACAGCTCATCGTTAAAATTGCATTTTACATAAAAGGAAAATGCATATGGCTGATGTTCACTTACTTCAACTGTAAATGAGCTGTCGTCACTGGGTTCATTATGATGGATAGGTTTTAGTAACTTCTCAATATCGGCATAGATTACGAATGGGGCTGATAATTGTCATCCAAAATTTATTGATGAATTTAAAATATTTTCAGGAACTGATTCACCATATTTATTTAATTTCAAGTCAGTAGTGAGGGGTATTTTGTATATGTATGGTTTTGTATATTATGTAGCATGCTTCTGTGATAGGGGTTTAGGTAGCTTGAAATTCAGATGCTTGAAACATCATCTTTTCCTTAAACTCTATTCTATTATTCTTGGTAGTAAATGACTTGATATCAAACAACTCCTTTTTGGGTAGGTATAATATAAAACCCAAATATTTCAAAATTAATCTTGAGGTACACCATAACCTCAAGATTAATTTTGAAATATTCTCCAGGTATTCGCCAATTATATTTAATACTCTTTGCTTCACTCCCTCCATAAAATCAGGGTAATCGAGCTGGGCTAGAGGACTAGTAAACCGATAACTAGCTATCCTATTTTTAAAAAGCGTGGTGAAGTTTTTCGACACCATTTCCTAAACTGTGTACAACAGGTCGATTGATTTTTATGAGGTGATTTATGGGGCTTCTAATTTGGTTTGCATTTTTCAGAGCGGTACAGGATGTGCGAATATGTCGTGATAAGCTGAATGTAGATGAAAAACTTTTTCCACAGTACTCACATATTTTCCTATTAGAAGGTGGAAACAGCTTGATTCAGTTGCTGATCCGATTTTGCCTCGGCGGAACCAATACTGCTTGAACC
>CAXKVY010005903.1:7500-12832 GCA_964058915.1 Tetropium fuscum
TTCTTAAATCACAGGTCTACGCAAACCAACCACAAAACACTGATGCCCTCAAAGTCAACATACGCCACGCCATCGATGAAATACAGCCCGATTTGTGCGCCAGAGTCATTGAAAATTGGACTTCTCGTATGCGCGCCACCCAGCGAAGCGGAGGTGGACATTTGACCGATATTATTTTCCATACATAATGCCTTCGAATACTCTTTCAAACAAAAAATAAATTTCATTTATACCTCTCACACAACTTGCTTTATTTCATTTTAAAGATCGAGCGCGCTTATTGGCGGACCCTTTATATATATATATATATCTACATATATATATATATATATATATATATATATATATATATATATATATATATATATATATATATATATATATATATATATATATATATAAATATATGAAAGGTCATGGTGCACTTTGATATGTAAACCGTGCTATGAATAAGCTGTTTTATGTATTTATGCTGGGTTTCCCGGTATAATACCACATTTTTGGTAAATTGATTTTTTTTAATTTTGAATTTTTTTTTGTGCATCACCACAGTAAACTTAGTAATGAGTATACTGTGTGTACCTTTTTTCTTTCTCCCAAAAATTACAGCTGTGAAGATAAGCTGTCAAGAGAAGGTGGGATACCCAGGATAATATGGGGACTATCTGACTTAGTTGCACATGGTCAAAGGCGTTCACGGGAATTAGTGACTGGTATCCACCGAACTTACTATTTTGAATTTAATTTAATTTTGATTAAAAGCTAAGCTAGCTTAGGCAACTTTTATTGCATGTACTCCAGGGGTAATAATATCAAGCTACTAAAGCCCTATCGCAAAAGAATGCTGTTCTGGTTGGTTATTGCGACAATTTTTGCTGCTAATGGAAGACAAGCTCATATCCGCATTATGATACTTTACTCAACTTTACTAGATTAAAGTTTCCTATGAAACTAAGGTATATATCAAAATTTGTAGAGATAAACAACATTTCCGTTAATGTATTTGGTATAGACTTACAGTCCAAGGATGGAACAGTGGTAACTGAATTTGTTGGACCATTATATTTTACCTCACGTCGTCAAGCAACAACACATGTAAATTTGCTATCAGATCATTCAGGTAATAATCATTATACCCTTATAAAAGACTTATCAAGATTAGTTTCAGAACAAAAATCTAAATACAACGGCCGATAACATATATGTGATGGATGTCTACAATCTTTGGAGAAAAATGGAGGAACACGTGAAGATGCATGAGAAAAATGATTGTAACCATACATATACAAAAATACCCACTACTGATTTCAAAATAAATATGGTGAATCGGTTCCCGAAAATATTTTTAAATTCATCAATTTTGAGAGACAATTACATGTTTCATTCTTAATCTGTGCCGACATTGAGAGTTTACTAAAACCGATCTATCATAATGAACCCAGTGGTGAAAACTCATTTATAGTTAAAGTAAGTGAACATAATGCATTTTTCCTTTGGTAATCCTTTTATGTAAAATGGAATTTTAGCGATGTTCTCGAAAATTGTGTCGTATCGAGGGCCCAATGCTGTAGTATTTGCTGAAAAGTTGGATGAAACAGCTCTGGAGAACTATGTTAAAGAGATGCTCCCGCTTTCAAATCAAGAGAAACGATTATGAAAATGCGGTATGTTGTCACATTTGTAAGGGGGCGTCCATAAATTACGTGAGATGTTTAAGGGGGGGAGGGGGTCGAGTCAAATCTCATCTAAAGTTACGTTGGAGAGAGGGGGGGTCTCGGCAAATATCACGCAATTTTTTTCTGATTAAAACAAAAAAAATTATACTATTTTGGTCCATTTCATCCAGATTGTAACGGCTTAGAGTGGCTAGATCAGAACGAAGTTGAAAGAGCAGATGATTTTACTGAAAATCATATGGACATGTTGGTTTGGTTCCAATAGTCTCTCTTGAGACCGCGCATGTCCATTCAGTCCATGATTCTCCATGGACTGAATTAGAGTAGATATTCTTTTTTAATCACAGTAGTTACGATTTAAGTATTCTATTGTTAAATTTTTATTACACTTATAATTAAACTCTCAGCAATATTGATTACTAGTCTTTTTTTTCTTTTTACAATAACAATGCAACGCGTTTACGTAAGAAATCCACATTTTGAAAATCTCACGTGAGATTGGGGGATGGGGAAGGGGGTTGAATAAAATCTCACGACATCTCACCAGGGGGGAGGGAGGGACAGAAAATTAAAAAAAACACCTCACGTAATTTATGGACGCCCCCTAAGAACTATGAAGCCTTTCAAGCCTGAGAATGTAAAAGTTCACGATCACCACCATTATAACATGGCGTTTAGAACCTCATCAATGTGTTGAAAGTAGAAAATACTTTCCAGTTGATGAAGAATTCAATTTAGTCAGACAAAAGAGCGTTTTGCCATATAACTATGTGGATTCGTTCAAAAAATTATATGTGCCCTTACCCTCTAAGAGACATTTTTTTTTGAATTAAGAAATGAATCCTATCCATTTCTGACGAAGACTATGAACGAGCTAATCTAGTATGGAACACTTTCAAATGTAAAACGCTGCGATAATATGCAGATATATACCTAAAATCAGACATTTTGTTATTAGCCGATGTGTTTGAAAACTTTAGAAAAGTGAGCGTAGAACCTTATGCACTAGATCCTGCTCAGTATTTAACTGCGCCCTCTTTTAGCTGGAACGCCATGTTACATCATACCAAAGTTGCACTAGAACTTTTGACTGATTGGGATTGTTCTAGAGAAGTTATTATAGAGGGGGCGTAGCACAATACAGTAAAAGGAAGGCTGCAGCTAATAACAAATTTTTACCGAATTATGACCTTCATATGATTAAAACATCATATATTACGTATCTAGATGCAACCAACTTATACGGAGCAGCGATAAAAGAATATCTACCTAGTGGAGACTTCTCATTTCACACAAAGGACTCACTCATTTAGAAGTTGACTTGGAATGTCCATAAGACCTACATGGTGACCATAATGATATACCTTTTTGTCCGGCGAAAATGATTCCACCAAAATGCCAATCTTCTCCCATGCAGAGTCGCTGGCGGCGTACATTAATTTAAATACTAATCTCCAAAATTGTGCGAAGAATAAGTTTGAGAAATATCTGTTCAAGTCAATGGTTAATTCAATATTTGGAAAAATAATGGAAACCGTTGACAAAAGACAGAATATTAAACTATGCTCATTGCTCATGCTGGGAAAATAGAGGAGGCATAGCAGGTGCAATAGTAGTAGTAGCAGTTCAGTTACAGAAAGTAAAAGTGGTTTATGACAAATCATTATATCTGGGATTTTCAATATTGGATATTTCCAAGACCATAATCTATGAATTTCTAAATGGTTATAATAAACCCACATATGGCGATAACGCAGTGGTTTTATACACATACACGACTCGTTAATTTTGGAGATATTTAATGATAACATATAGGATGATACCAAGGATAACATTCAATATTTCGACACATTTAATTATGATGCTGATAACATCCACAATATGCGTAAAACAGAGTCTATTGTGGGGAAATGAAGGATGAATATGCTGAAAAAATCAATGAATCTTTGTATTGTACTAGTGCAAAAGCATACTGTGCTAAAGCTGGGGATGTGATGAAGAAGGCTAAGGGTGTTTCCAAAAGCGTTATCAAACATAAAATAGATTTTTACGATTTTGCTCAAATTGTGGAAAATGGTGGCATAATAGTCCATATTTACATCCACTTTACATACCATTCATACAGAGTTAAAAAATAAAATAGCACTATCCTCAGCAGAACATGCAGAAGAGATATTAAGAATGGAAAAAATAAATATACATCGGGATAAGATTTTGATTTGAACTTATTGGATTTATAATTATATATAAATTTTAAACTGTTTTATTACTGTATATTGTAATTTATATAATAAATAATAATGCAATACTGATTTGTCTATCTATTTTTAGAGCACAGATGACAGAGATCAATGACATCAAGAACATATTCGTATCGAGACACAAAAGGGCTCTAAAAGCTCTTAAAGGCACCCTGAAGCTCTCAAAAGCCCGCAGCACTCTAAATGCTCTTAACAGCTCTGTACAAGCTCTCAAAGGTACTCTAAAAGCTCTCAAAAGCACTCTAAAAGATCTCAAAAGTACTCTATAAGCTATCGAAAGCACTCTGATGACTCTCAAAAGCACTTTAAAACCTCTTAAAAGCACTCACAACAATCGGGAATAAACATTTTATTTACATATTCAATATTGTTTATTTATTAATTTTCGTTTCTCGTAATTCTTCACAACATACCTGAATAGTGTGATCATGTGGATGGTCCACCAAGTGCACAATTCAGATGTCATGTATGTAAATGGGGATCTTCAGAAATGTGGTTGATAGGTATATTTTTGTTATATTAAACAATTATAAACATAGGTGAAACAGTAAAACAAATAAATATTTACATGATTTTTATTTATAAATCCAATTCCATGTTGATGCAGTTTTCCACTGACTTGTCCATTCAAGTCCATATATATTTAGAATACGAGCAGATGTTAGACCTCCGGTGTAGGTTATCAACTTACGAATTACCCATGCACACATAGCTCTGTTTTTAGAGCATATATAGTGAACATATGTTTTCACAGACACTGCAACCCTCAGACATTCAATACTAATCAGCAGTACGGAGTACGAACTAAAACAAAATGGGGAAATGGTTGGTATCTAAATTTATTGTTGCAGGTGCCCGAGGATTATGTCTCCAAACCAGCACACGTATGACAAAGATTTGTATGATTTTACTGAGGAAGAACTCCAGAATTTCCATTACGATATCTGATTGAAAAAGTTGATACTACGGTATTTCGTTGGTATTTCGATTTCCAGGTTCAATTAGGTATTTTGTTTTGTACATTTTAAGCACCCCGAATAGAGTGGCTATGTGGATGGTCCCAATACAGTTTGGTTTTGGATGGTAGATTTTTATGTTTGACCTGTTTGTATGAGGTTCCACAGTCAGACGTGTATATTGAAGCTTTTCATAACACCGAATATTTCTCCGGTAGTGTTAGTGAACTAAGCCAGAAATGTATTCCTCTAAGAACCACACTGAGAAAAAAAACAATTGTGGTAACTGAGAATTCATTTGTAATAAATGAAAATCTCATTAACATAGGGGACAACTACACCGTTGATTTATGATAACTACATTTGGTTTGCTGAGAGTGGTTTTTTATCACAACTGCTCTAATATCTAAGAACTTAACTTTCTTTGTGCGAAATAGAA
>CAXKVY010005904.1:0-10062 GCA_964058915.1 Tetropium fuscum
TCACATAGACTTACTAAATATCTCATATGAAGATGTTTTACAAAATCTGAAATGATCTACATTTACAATAGGCGTAGATGGTGTTCCCAGTTTTGTTCTAAGAGACTGCATATGTTTTTGTCTAGCCACTACAGATCTTATTCAATTGCATTCTACGTAATTCTTCCTTCCGTCTTATTGGAAAAAAACATATATTTGTCCAATACCAAAAAAGGGATATCAAAATGATGTAGCAAATTATAGAGGAATTTCCCTACTGCGTAATTTCTCTAAAATCTTTGAAACCATACTGTATAGTAAACTTTACTACTCTACCAGGCAGCTTATTTCGTCACGCCAACATGGGTTAATACAAAGGAGGTCGACAATATCTAATTTAGCGGTTTTTACTCAATATGTCTCTGAGGTTTTGGATAATAGAGGATAGGTTGATGTCGTCTATACGGACTTCCAAAAAGCATTTGATCAGATTCCATACTCCTTTTGAAACTAGAAAGTATTGGTTTTTCCGAAGCATTGATTAAATTATTCACCTCCTACTTAAGCGATAGACACTTTATGGTCAGATATCAAAATTTCAATTCAATATCATTTTCTCCAACTTCGGGAGTTCCACAAGGTTCCAATCTGGGCCCCACATTGTTTTTATTTTTTATTAATGATCTTCCTGAAGTCACTACTTGTGAGCATTTGTTATTTGCCGATGATTTTAAACTTTACTCTGAAATTAAATATTCTACAGATTCCATCCATCTTCAAGACTGCATTAACTGTCTTCATGGTATGATAGCTAAATGTAACCTAATGACTTATACTCGAAAAACTACATCTTATACTCACAACTACTTCATTGGGAATAACATCATCAGCCGAGTTGATGTATTCAAAGATCTGGGTATTTATTTTGACAGCAAACTCACTTTTGTTGAACATATAAACCATATTGTTTCTAGTGCCTTTAAATCTTATGGCTTCATTTACCGCAATTGCCGGGATTTTCCAATATAAGCACCTTCAAATCTCCGAATTATATGTTATCCGATTTATCACGTTCATTGTCAACATTTAGATTCGATCCAAAGAAAGTTTTTAAAGTTTTTGATCTTTTTGCAAGATGGATCCTACTAGAGGTCTGGATCAGAATTATTTACTTGCGAGATTTAATTTTGACTCTTTAGAAACCAGACGCAATATCATGCTAATTAGATTCTTATTTAATATCTTGAATGGCAAACTTGATTGCCCAGTTCTTTTAAATGAAATAAATTTTCTGATACCTCGCCTAAATTCTAGACAGCAAACTTTATTTTACTGTGTTGCTCCTAAATCAGATATTTTAAGTCCCCAATATATCTGATGTGTGAACTGTTCAATCGTATTGCCTCTGATTGTGATATTCACTGTGATAGTTTGAAGAGTATATGTAACTGGGTAGCTTGGTTAGTTTTAAGTATTAGGTACTTGTTTGATTTGTTGTAGTAAATTATATTTTGTTTGTTTGTTTTATTTTGCCATATAGGCATATTATGCATATGCATATTTAGTTTGGCTAATAGGTATTACGTCTTATGTATTGTATTGCTATTTGGTTTTATTTTACTTCTACTTATATTGTTATATTTTAATTATTACTTGTATTGCTTTTATTCCTGTAATTGTTTTTTTTTTCCTGTTGGAATAAATATTATTATTATTATTTTCCAATAATAATCTTCTACAAATTGAAAAACACGAATTCTCAGATGCTTCTTTAGTAGCTTACGGGCATGCATTTTTGTAAGAGGTATATACGCTGACAAAACGGCTTCTATTAATCTATTATGTTCAAAATCAAGAATCGCGTCGTTAAAAACTATATTGCTACCACGTCTTGAATTATGTGGTGCACTTTTACTTTCAAGGTTAGTGCATAAAATAATGTCAATAATATTCCAAAAGGTTAATAAGGTCATACTATGGACTGATTCAAAAATAGTTTTGGCTTGGCTAAATTCATCACCTTCAAGATGGTCTACGTTTGTAGCAAACAGAGTTTCCGAAATTCATGAACTCACTACAAATTATGAATGGTATCATATACGTTCAAGCGACAATCCAGCAGATTATCCTTTCTCGAGGTTTAAGCCCATCCGAAATCATTTCAAAAGAACAGTGGTGAACAAAAGGACCGTCTTTTCTACTTAAATACGAATTTAATCTTCCAAAAGATTTAAATGAATCTTCTACTATCGTCAATGGTCCAGAAGAAAGAAAGGTTATACACACTACACTCTTATTATTACCGAACCTATCTTTCCTTGGTCTAGGTTTTCAAATTTCTTTTGCTTCAGCGATCATTGGCATATTGTTTGCGATTTGCAAACAATATGAGAAAGAACACAAATACGGGACTATCAGTTTCTGAATTACAAAACGCACTTTTCAGAATTATTATATGTATGCAAAAAGCAAGTTTTACTAAGGAACTTAAGGAATTAAGGAAAGATAAATCACTTACAAACAGTACAATTACGTCCCTAAATCCATTTATTGACGACGAAAATATATTACGGATAATCGGGAAGGCTTACTAATGCTAACATTAACTATAATCAAAACACCCCATTATTTTACCCTAATAAAATTACGTTGTCAGATTATTAATCAAAAAGGAACATGTCAACCTTTTTCATGCTGGAGCACATTTAAGGGAAAATTCATGGACTAAGGAAGTAAAAGCTGTATTGCAATCTTGCACAATTTGTCATCGCTTTAAAGCACAGTCAGCTCAATAACTAATGGGTTCCTTACCTAAGGACAGAATTTCCGTTTCAAGGCCATTTATAAAGGTTGGCATTGATTTCGGTGGTCTTATGATTAAACAATCACGATTACGTCGATCGGTTACGACAAAAGGTTATTTTGCATTGTATGCGTGCATGGTAACAAAAGCTATACACATAGAAGTAGTATCTAATTTATCGACAGAAGCATTCATGCTTATATTAAAACGGTTTATCGCTAGACGAGGAAAGCCTACTTCGATCTATAGCGACAATGCAACCAACTTTCATGGTGCAAACAATAAACATATAGAACTTAATGCGTTTTTTAAGTCAAAGGAAAATCTAAGTTCAATTTATAATTTTCTTTCAATAAGAGAAATACAGTGGAAAGTTTTTCCACCAAATTGCCCACATTCGGGAGGATTATGGGAATCAGGCATTACATCCATGAAGTATCATCTTCGTAGAATAGTAGGTAATGCGTCTAATCTTTGAAGAGTTTACAACGTTCTTCAAGAAGTTGCATTATTTGATCAATGTAGACTTCATCACATTGTTTGCATGGAATTTCGTATATACAGTGTGTAGTTTTTTCAAGTGGATTTTTGTCTCTTAATGTTGTGTAAAGGAATTTTAAGTTGTTTGTATTTTTGTGTGCTGTGTGAATATCATGTTTTTAAAATGTTTGAAATATTTTCTGATAGTTGTGGTATATATATATATATATATATATATATATATATATATATATATATATATATATATATATATATGATGATATATATATATATATATATATATATATATATATATATATATATATATATATATATATATATATATATATATATATATATATATATATATATATATATATATATATATATATATATATATATATATATATATATATATATATATATATATATATATATATATATATATATATATATATATATATATATATATATATATATATATATATATATATATATATATATATATATATATATATATATATATATATTATGGCAAGGCAATATATGTTTTACGAGTATTAGTTGCATTGATTAGTGGTGGCGGAGAATTGTAGTATTTGTGAATTCTGTTCTTGAAAATTTTGTTGATTAGAAAAAAAGGATAGTTATTATTTATTAAAACGTTTTTTGCTTTTTCTATGCATTCTTTTCTAAAAATGGCAGACGTTAGTTTTATTGATTTGTCTGCAATACCAATTACTACAGTTTTTTATGGTTGTAAGGGCATTTGAGTTGAAATTGGTATATCTAGCACACCATGTTGTTTTTGTATTCCATTTTGTTAATATTTCAGTTTTATTATTTATAAGACTTAAGTCTAAGAAATTTATTGTATTTTCTGATTCGTTTTCAATTGTAAATTTTATTTTTGGATGGTAACTATTAAATTTATTTAGGATAGAATATTTATGTTCAGTTGGAAATGCAGTTATGCAATCATCAACATAACGTTTGAAAAATGGTATTTTATAGTTTAATGTTGGAATTATGTTTTTTTCTAAATCTTCTAGTACTAATTCTGCGATTGTACTGGATATTGGTAAACCCATTGCATAGCCATATGTTTGTTTGTAATATGTATTATTGCATTGAAAAAATGTGCAATTTAATGTGAGTTCTAAGGCATATAAGAACTCTTTTATTGGTAAAGAAGTATAATTTTTTATTTCGTTCCAACGTTTATTTGTTATATTTTTTATCAGGTCTATTGGTATATACCAATTCCTGGTATATAGAAATTCCTTTACAGAACACTAAAAGACAAAAATCCACTTCAAGAAACTGTATATACGAAATTCCATGTAAACAATGTGATGAAGTCTACATTGGTCAAACAATGCAACTTATTGAAGAACGTTTAAAAGATCACAAATATACAGCTAATGTTACAGCTTTAAAAATATCTAATGAAACAGGTCATCAATTTAACTACGAAAATACTAAAATTATTAATAAAGAACAAAATTATAAAACAAGGCTAATTATGGAATCAATTTATATTCAAAAAAATCCGAATGCCTGTAATAACAAGAAAGATACAGAACATCTTTCTACAATCTACAATTTATTAATATAAAAGTATTACATAAATTAACAAAAGACATTCTCTCTCTTGTTCTATCTCCGTCTCCACGAAACTTGCAAAGGTCAATTGGAAGGAGATACGAAAGATTAGAATCTACTAATATAACAACAAAGGGCGCCACTGGCGTTACGCTACGCCAGAGAGGAGAGCAATGAGACAGAAGCAGGTGAAGTAGGTTCGAGAATCTTGTGGATATGTAGAATGTTCCCAGGCAAGTACAATGCAATAACACTCACCTCTGTCAGCTCTTTAGCTCACCAAAACTTACAGGATCCACTCACTTTATTTACTGACCTAAACTCCAACACATAGGCACAGCAATTCTATTAAACGGCAGTCAGGAGTCAGGTTCTCACTAGTCGAAGACTTACTTAAATAGCTCTTAGACATTCAAAGAGAATACAATAAAAATAAACCAAATATAGTTAATTAACTGAAAGGAACTGCAACTCAGCTGACATGAGAAAGTCAATGATTATTTTCTGCTGATATTTTTTGACAACTATCAAAGTCTGACAAATTAATATAAAACAAAATGAACAACAATGAACACAAGGCGATACAAGGCAAGGCAAGGCGATTGCACCTCTCGCAAATCAGCTAATGCCGATTACAGCATAACGTCCAAAGCGAAAATATAACTGAAAGCAAACGAACCAATTATGTTGCATGAATAGGATGTCGAAATATATAATATGTAATACAAATACATAATACAACACTCTATATAAACTTATATACGTACATTATACCTACTTACTATAAATATACATCTACATAATATTAACATAACCAAAATTAGAATAATAATGAAATATAAAATAGCCTAAGTTCGTTTCTTGACTGTTCTTCCCTATGATACTAATCGAACAGTCTAGTAACCTTAAAAATTTATGGAAAATCTCATGTTTCCTATGTCAAATATGTCATAAATAAAATACTCTTTTGAAAAAGGCCCAAAAAAGGGACCGAAATGTCAAGTAATATAATCAGTCGTTTTATTGCTACCATCCTAAGATAAAGCCTCCAAAAATAAATAAATATAGCAAAGAAATTAGAAAATATATATATATATATATATATATATATATATATATATATATATATATATAAATATATATATATATATATATATATATATATATATATATATATATATATATATATATATATATATATATATATATATATATATATATAGATATATATATATATATATATATATATATATATATATATATATATATATATATATATATATATATATAGATATATATATATATATATATATATATATATATATATATATATATATATATATATATATATATATATATATATATATATATATATATATATATATATATATATATATATATATATATATATATATATATATATATATATATATATATATATATATATATATATATATATATATATATATATATATATATATATATATATATATATATATATATATATATATATATATATATATATATATATATATATATATATATATATATATATATATATATATATATATATATATATATATATATATATATATATATATAAAGGGTCCGCCAATAGGGACGCTCGATCTTTGACAGCTCATGGCGGCCATGTTGTTTGTGGTAGAGTTGGCAAACGTAGTTGTTATTATTCAGTGTATCTTCACAAATCACCATGAACCAATTCAGCCGCGAGCAACATGTGCAAATCGTTAAAACTTATTACGAAAATCATTCATCGGTTCGAGCAACGTTCCGCGCGCTCCGCCAATTTTACGGTGCAATTGATCGTCCTGCTGAGTCGACTATCCGTCGTTTGATTAACAAATTCGAGGCAACCGGTTCGGTGAACAATCAGCCAACACCGACGCGTCGTCGAAACGTCCGATCTGCCCAGAATGTCGCCGCTGTGCGCGATAGTGTGCGTGAAAATCCGCGACAGTCAATTTCACGTCGCGCACAGGAACTCCGCCTTTCGGAAACATCACTTCGCCGAATCTTGCATCTGGATTTGGGCATGCATCCGTACAAGATCCAGCTGACACAAGAGCTCAAAATAAACGACCATAGACAGCGCCGTATCTTCGCTGATTGGGCTTTAGAGCAGTTGGAAGTCGACCCCGATTTTGGTCGCAAAATCATCTTCAGCGATGAGGCACATTTTTGGTTAAATGGGAATGTCAACAAGCAGAATTGCCGTTATTGGGCCGAGAACAATCCACAGGAGGTCCACCAGGTCGCAATGCACCCAGCAAAGGTAACTGTTTGGTGTGGATTTTGGGCCGGAGGCATCATCGGGCCGTATTTCTTCGAGAACGACGATGGTGTGTCCATCACGGTAAACGGCGAACGATACAGATCCATGATAACGAACTTTTTCTGGCATGAAATCGACAATATGGATGTCGAGGATATGTGGTTCAGCAGGACGGCGCTACGAGCCACACAGCGCGCGCCACAATGGATCTTCTGCACGAGCGCTTCGGGGGAATGGTTATCTCGCGCGGAGGCGACATCAACTGGCCACCGAGATCGTGCGATTTAACCCCACTAGACTATTTCTTGTGGGGTTTTCTTAAATCACAGGTCTACGCAAACCAACCACAAAACACTGATGCCCTCAAAGTCAACATACGCCACGCCATCGATGAAATACAGCCCGATTTGTGCGCCAGAGTCATTGAAAATTGGACTTCTCGTATGCGCGCCACCCAGCGAAGCCGAGGTGGACATTTGACCGATATATATATATATATATATATATATATATATATATATATATATATATATATATATATATATATATATATATATATATATATATATATATATATATATATATATATATATATATATATATATATATATATATATATATATATTCCTTGCGGCGGAAACCGAGATCCGTTTTGGTATGTACTTGCGTAATCCGAGGTCATGAGATCCAAAGCCCGGATCTCGGAACGAACCAAACTGTTTTTCACGCTAGTCAGGGAAGAAACATATCAAAAACGGTATTTTTATCCGGTACTCACTTTCCTCATCTTTACCCGAGTATAAATATTTATAGTTTTGGTATAACACTCCCAGCTGGCGATTAGGTCAAATTTGTATTTAAATGTAACGGAAATTTCCTTCAATGCGAGATCCGGAAATATGACAACATTGCATATGGATCTCACTTTAAACGACAATTATAATTGTATATAAAGTAGGATCTCGTGACGTGCGAAGCCTGCCATACTCGTATATACTAATATGACGGATGAAATTTGCGGTTTGCCGCGGTTTCAAATTTTATTGTTTTAACGGTCTTGTCCACGTTAAGGTCCTAACCTTACTGTTTAAAGTTAAGTGTACAGTGATTTCTCATGGTTCGATTATTGTAAATAATTAGATCTAGGTATCATGTCAAGAAGTAGCAGAACAACAAGAATTATGCAAATGGCAACCGAACAGTGAGAAGATTTTATTGAAGAATAGATACTGTTTATAATGAGTAATAATTCTAAACGTTGACGTTTAACGATTCGACTTGAGCATTTCTATTTGTTACAGAATAGGGTGACAGAAATTCGTACATTCGTATTTGTACGTTAAAATAATGTTGAAATTGTTTAAAACGTGTCCGAATATTGGAGGAAAACCTTTATAAAACGCAAAAACTCGCGCCGGACTTCGTATCCGCTGATACACTACGCGCTCCACTAGAGCCAGGCGCGTTCTACTCGAATGTTCGGCCGCGTTTTAAACCATTTTAGCATCATTTAAACGTATAAGTATTAATGTACAAATTTTATATAATGTCCTGAAGC
Organism: Tetropium fuscum; assembly: GCA_964058915.1. NCBI lineage: Eukaryota > Metazoa > Arthropoda > Insecta > Coleoptera > Cerambycidae > Tetropium > Tetropium fuscum. The sequence goes on from CAXKVY010005904.1 coordinate 8,722, forward strand.
TGATGTAAAAATTACGGATCACCCTATACGAGCAAGGGGGTGATAGCTGGATAAAGGGCCCAAAAAAAATGTATTTGGCAATTGTAGTAAAACTATCCATCCGACAGATCCAAGTTTGGGTTTGGGCAAATAATTTACATGTTTATAGTTACATTTACGCGCAACGCGGATGCCGTATCTTAGAAATTGTAAAAGTTACAAATTTTCAATAAAACGCTCATTTTTCGCGGTTTTTCTCAGCTCAAAATGCAATTAGAGAGTTTCGGTTAACTAATCGTGCATGCAAAATCTCAGCTCAAGCGGTTTAGGATAACTGCTTTAAAATTCAGTTGCAAGATTTGACCCAAACAAACATTAGGCCAGGCGTCAGGTCGGTAAATGATGCCAAACGCGTTATAAAATGGGGGTAAAAAATTTATGGTTTTAAACGCTCTATTTGCATGTTGTGCATATGAAAAAATCAGTTTTCAGTCAATAATTAATTTTATATTCATCGTATGGAAAAAATAGCTATATATAAAATGAAAACTAACTAAATTCTCCATAAAAAACGTCGTTCTAAACTGTTAGTTCTAAAAGAACTTTAAAATTAAAAATATAACTGCCTATAAGAAAGTGGGCCAGTTTCTAAAACTTTTTCAAATAACACAACTAACCCAAATATCTGTAATTCCTTGATAGCGTATTAATCAATCTATGTTTACTCAATTTTGACATAATTGTATCATTTTCATATCTCTTTCGATTTCCGAGATCTTCAGAGATATTTATTTAAAATTTGAATTACTCTACACATATTTCGAACGTAAAGCAATGAAATTAAGATTTCGGAAGTAACAACACGAAAGATATTAAAGGGGAAAAATCAAAATAAACTAGGTATGTCAAACATCACGGTGAATAGGCTACCACAAAAGATGATACTAATAAATTAAAAATAAAGCAGACGAAACTGAGATCTACTACTTACTTCAAAAGCAATATATATATATATATATATATATATATATATATATATATATATATATATATATATATATATATATATATATATATATATATATATATATATATATATATATATATATATATATAATTTACATGTTTATAGTTACATTTACGCGCAACGCGGATGCCGTATCTTAGAAATTGTAAAAGTTACAAATTTTCAATAAAACGCTCATTTTTCGCGGTTTTTCTCAGCTCAAAATGCAATTAGAGAGTTTCGGTTAACTAATCGTGCATGCAAAATCTCAGCTCAAGCGGTTTAGGATAACTGCTTTAAAATTCAGTTGCAAGATTTGACCCAAACAAACATTAGGCCAGGCGTCAGGTCGGTAA